>OX104065.1:5568816-5624196 GCA_944474145.2 Dicrocoelium dendriticum | reverse complement strand
TCGGATTTGCCTGTCACTGTGGCAAGCCACAGGACGCCTGCGCCTACCGACGGGTCAAAGGATGGCTTGCGCTGCACCACCCACAGCTCCAACCATGCACCCCATATCCAGTGTAAACCCGAAGGAATAAGACCGGGAGGCATGCGGATGGGAACCACGTTTCATCAACGGAGCCGGCCCACACTCCTTCACAGGCAAACACAAGCACGCTATATTTGGGGGATCAATCGCACACAAGGCGGTGGTTGGACCGTAGTTCGCTCATACTGAGTGCATGGAACCACTCTTTGATCCTAACACGGTCCACAAGTACCGTGCATCCCGTCCCCTCCAGCAACGACCAACTGTCTCCTGGAGCCAGTATGGACGAGGTAGCGGGTAATAGACAGATAGGCACCTTGTCAACATGCACATCAAGCGCAGCCACACGGGGGATATCAAACAGCCAATAATATGAGAGAGAGAGAGAGAGACAAAAAATAACTCGATTAATGCATAAGGAAACGGTGACATAAACCTTAAGTTAATGAGCATATGAAATAAGTTGTTTACAAACAAATCCTAGATAAGTTCGCGAGGTCAGAAAGTATACTTTACGGAATACCTCAAACACAAAAATGCTATGGAAATCGACTACAATTGGCTTAAGCGAAGTGTGCAAGTTAATGGAATAGAGTACAGGCAGACATTTATATGAGAAAAAAAGCATTTAGGCAAAATTGAAAACCCACCACCTGAAATAAAGAGACTTAGCATGCAAGCACGCGGTTAGTAAATCGAATGCAGCGTGCCTACAAACGCTGCGCCGATGCTGTCTACCTTCTCTGCAGGACCCGTCGTCGCTTCTGTAGTGGTCCCGAGTGGCCTCGCTCATGGCTCACTAGGAAAGGGTGACATACATCCTAAAGTAATGAGCATCTGAAGTAAGTTGTTTACAGAAGAATGCGAGATAAGTTCACGAGGTCAGAAGGCAAACTTTAGGGAAATGCCACGAACACAAAAATGTTTCGGAAAGGACTAGAATTAGCGTTAGTGACGTGTGCAAGTTTATAGAAGAAAGTACGGGTAGACATTTATATGAGAAAGCAAAGCATTGGGACAAAATTAAAAACCCACCACCTGAAATAAACAGACTTAGCACGCAAGCAAACGGTGACAAATCTCAAAGTAGTGAGCATATGAAATAAGTTGTTTACAAAAGTATACGTTTACAAAAGAAAACGAGGTAAGTTCACGAGGTCAGGGGGTTTATTTTACGGAAATGCTACAAACACGAAAATGTTATCGAAATTAACTACAATTAGCTTAAGCGACGTGTGCAAGTGTATAGAAGAGAGTATAACTAGGCATCTATATGCGAAAGAAAAACATTAGGGCAAAAATGAAAACCCACCACCTGAAACAAAGAGACTTAGCATGCAAGCACGCGGTTAGTAAATCGAATGCAGCGTAGGTAGAAACGCTGCGCCGATTCTACCTACGTTCTCTGCAGAACCCGTCGGCGCTTCGGTAGTAGTCCCGAGGGGCCTCGCTCATGGCTTACTAGGCCTGCTGACTTAGGCACTCGCGACCGCATATGATACAGCACCATGTCGATGGAATACAATCCATCGGTGCTTGTCGCTTCCGCACTTGCCGCTTCTTCTCTGCATGCATGAGGTCTTTCTCCCGCAATTCAGCAACTGCCTTCGTGATGAGATCGCGCCATACGCGCCGATCAACCGCTTTCGATTCCCATGACCTGCAATTAAGATTAGAACGTGTGAGGCCCACTTAATTCATGTCTTGGTAACGTAACTTTGGTTTCCCAGCACGCCGCTTCCCGATACCCAGCTGACCGTATAAAAGTTGTTTCGGTATCCGCGCCGAATCCATACGGCTCACATGACCGAGCCATCTCAGGTGTCTCAGTAAAAGTATGCAGTCCACTGCATACATCCCACTTCGGCGCAACACTTCCGTGTCTGCAACACTGGCGCCCCAACCGATGCGCAAAATTCGTCGCAGACACCGCTGATGGAACCGTTCGAGATATCGCACATCCCGACGGTACATCGTCCACGTTTCACTGCCGTATAGAAGAACGGACAGTACCATGGATTTGTACACCATCAGCTTCGTGCCAATGCTAAGCTGATGGTTGTTCCACACTCGGTACTCTAGCTCCCCGAATGCCGACACTGCCTTCGACACGTGGATACGAAGCTAACTGTGCAGCTGTTGGTCAGCCGACATCGCACCCCCAAAAAAGCTGAAGCGGGAGGTGGTTTCCAATACTTCAGCATCAATGCTGATTCGCGGCAATATTAAAGATTGCACCTCCGGTGAAGGCTGAAAGAGACAGACAGTTTTGCTTGTGTTGATGGTGAGCCCGAATTTGGCCGCTGTCGAAGCCAGAGCACTAGTCATGTGCTGCAACTCATCCGCTCTGTGTGAAAACAACGCACCGTCGTCAGCAAACAGCACCATACGCATAGCTGTCTCACAGACTAGAGTTCTCGCACCGAAACGACGAATGTGCAGCAACCCACCATCAATACGGTGCTCCACACGAACACCGTAAGCACAAGCCGCATCAAAAGCACAGCACAACATTGCATGAAGATATACATTAAACAGGACAGGAGCTAAGACACAGTCTTGCTTCACACCAGAGACAACTGCAAAGTCATCCGAGGTCTCTCCACTCAGCTGCACCCTCCCTCGCATACCACTGTGCAGACATTCAATTAAACTTACAAACTTACTCGGGCAACCAAACTTACCCAACACCAGCCACAATGCATCGCGGTTCACCGTATCAAATGCCTTGGTGAAATCAATAAAAAGCGAGTACAATGGCTGGTGTCCTTCTCTTGCAACTGACGAGCCGCAAACACCATATCTATAGTGCTGCAACCCGAACGGAATCCACATTGCTCTTCCGCCACGTTAGGTTCCACAACCTGACTGACGAGGCGGTTGAGCAGGATTCGGGCAATCACCTTGCCCACACAACTCAGCAAGTTGATGCCAAGATAATTCGTGCAACATTGCTTGCTACCTTTGCCCTTGTACAGTGGTAGCACAAGGGCATCCTTCAGCTCAGGAGGCACCTCCTCCTCAATCCACACGCGTTGCACCAAGTGGTGCAGCGCAGTCAACAACGCGGGTCCGCCGTGTTTCAATACTTCAGGTGGGATCCCGGCACGTTTGCCGTTTCGCAGCTGAGCAAGTGCTCTCTGCGTCTCATCCAGTGTCGGCGTATCCGCCAGATCCGTCTTCACATCGTGCTGCTTCAGTCCGTTCAATGTAGGCCAGTCGATCTCTGAACGGTTGTTCAAGAGACAGCCAAAGTGTTTCCGCAGACCTGCATTATGACTGCAGTCTGGGTGCAGGTAGCGCCTGAACTACCATTGATCAGTGTCCTCAGAGGCTCCAATATCTGTTTATACACCACCTTCAAGGAGTGAAAGTATTCTTTCTGTGGGCGGTGTTCGGCGTAGCATTCCATCTGCCTCGCCTTCTCCGTCCACCATGCACTTTTTATGCGACGGAGCTCTCGGGTCAGTCGCCGTCGAAGTTTGCGAAACTGACTTCTCTTCCCCAAGTCACTGGGGTCTGCCACATGTGCAGCAAATGCTGCATTCTTCCCCGACACCAATGCGCCAATCGTCACATTGTTGTCATCAAACCAATCAGGCCGCTTACAGTTTGCGCGCCCGATAGTCTCCTCGGCAGCAGTTGTCACCTGGTCGCGAATGTGGTGCCACAGGTCGCCCACTGTGGCTATGCAGTCCACATCACCACACAGGCGTGCAGCCATCGCCTTCTCCAGCTCAGTACGTTTCGCCACAGTACCGAGGGAGAGAATGTTAAATTTACGCCGATTCACGGCGGGAGTGCAATACATCGATTTACGAAAATATATGTACAGTTTGGTCCGCACCAACTTGTGATCAGTGCCACACTCAGCTCCACGCAGTACACGTGTCATGCGCACTTCACGCATATCACGCTGACGTACGATGACATAGTCGAGCAGGTGAGCATGACCACTCCGTGGGTACGCCCAAGTTGCTATATCACTCGCACTCAGTGCAAAGCGAGTGTTCGTGATCGTCAGGCCGTGAGTGGCACACAGTGAGAGCAGCCTGTCACCGTTCGCATTCGCTGAACCAATGCCATGCGGACCGATAACATCTGTCCACGCTGGGTCCTGTCGCTTCCTGCCGGAATGGCACGGCCCGTAGGTAGGTAAACGGCAAATCGAACATGCTGGAATGTTTGTAATTGTTCTCTGTGGAACCGCGTAATGTCTCCGAGGGTTATCCAGTAATATGTCGTTGAACCAATTAGTAGAGGAAAGAGAATGGCCAAACGCAATCGCTCAGGCCCGAAACAGCTGCAAGTTGTCCTGTATAATGAACCGAAAATCCTCCCAGGGTAAGTTCTGTTGATTGGGGACACTGGCATCCACGACCACACGGCAGGTAAGAGTAGTGTGGACTGCTCCAGATGTGGTAAGTGCAAAGAATTTCAGTAGTGTAATGGGCCGAACGCACTTGTTCTTGCCACGGTGAAAGTATTGTGAGTGAAAGTATTGTGTTGGGATGTTTCCAAAGCAGATGCATAGCACAGGCAGGAAAACCTGCCCTCCGGTTAGATGAAATGTCCGAGTTCACCTTAAAAGACAGCAAGTGAACTCCGGGTAAGAGTTATGTGAAGAAGAAGCGAGCTGAACCCAGTTGTTTAGGACTCAAAATAGTTGCATCCATCCAAGATGACAGATAAGTGATTTGTCCTTTCGGTAAGTGACAAGGCAGCGTAATAATTTTCAAGCCACTTCCAGAAAAGAGAATATTGTGCTTTGTTGCATTGTTGAGGTCAATGCAGCAGACGTAACCACGGTTGCTGGCCAACGTATTTGCGGAAATCTCGGAGAAAAGACAAAGAACAGAGCCAGCCACACAAGCAGACAACAACTATGCATCTGGAACTCAGAGAAAAAGCTCGGTCGCAAAACTGCTCTCACTAAGTAATCTCACCTTATATGTATCAATATAAACTTAATATCTCATGTACATGTGTTCCATAAAAATTTAGATTAGCGTACGGTGAAAAGTGACGTCTCAGTGAACCACGTGATATCGGATAGCGAAAGGCCGATCCGAGGGGTTTGGATTAGTGGGTGGAGTGCGATTAGGTCGTTTAATTAAGTAGAGCAGGCGAATGGTGAGGATCAAAGTTAGGTATGAAATAAGCTGTGATAAAAAAGCATTAGCAAGTTCAGCAAAGTTCTCGGGGGAACCAATGATTGGGTATGCAACACTTAGATCGTATACGTCTCAGTCAGCATCATCATCATCAACAGCAGTACATCAGCCATTTGCACTGATGCTTCGCTGCCATATAACCACGAGGACCTATAAAATAAAGAATAAGAAGAGGGAGAGAAGGAGGACTTACCTGAAAACCTTAATGCCCTAAGCAAACATTCAGCGTCACGGCGCCTACACCATGTGTAGACAACATACCGTCACCAACAGCTGCTTATCGCGCAAAAATAAGGCGGCGTCAGCGAGACAGCTTCCTTGCGGCTTTCACTGCCAAGCGTCATAATCAGCCATTACCCCGCAGATAACTCAGCATCAAACACAGTTTAAACAGGCAATCCGATTAGGAGACGGCAGCAGACGCGCCACTGGTGTCGGTTAAGAGCCAAGTCCTGCAAAGTCTCGAGCCAAGCACAAGGTGAGTCACGTGGACTCCAGCCCGGAAGGCGAGACGGACCAACGGCACCCAGTTTGGTTGTCAGTGACTTCATTTCCCGCTGCCAAGTCAACTTCTGTCCACCTCGAGCCTTGCGCCATCCTACACCGGGGAAACTGAACAAGGCCCTCCTATTTGAGCGGTGACCAGGCATACGTAGCACGTGTGCGAGCCAACGCAACTTATTCAGTGCTACCTGTTTTTCTAGGGCACTAGCATGATTATCACCTACTAGTGCTCGCCTACGCACATCATCTTGGCGGAAACGCAGGTGCCATGTGACTCCAGCAACGCTTCGCAAACAACGATGATCAAAGACATGAAGGCGCCTCAGATCTTCAGACCGAGGGGGCCAATTTCCGCTACCATAGAGCAGAACGGCCCTCACTGTGGCCTTGTATACACGGCCTTTCAGACGAAAGGAATCTCCCTTCTGTCGCCAAAGATGCTGCAGGTTCAAGAAGGCAGCTCTGGCTTTTGCAATGCGTGAGCTCACGTCAGTTTCTATGCGCCGATCATTGCTGATGCAGCTGCCAAGATAAGTGAATTGATCAACCACCTGGAGTTCCTCGTTAGCAACCGTCAAGGGGTCATCAAGTGGCTGGTAGCCTTGTAGCAACAAATTGCACTTTAATGTTTCGAATGCATACCGAATAATGGGACCATTCTGGATAGGCGATATCGTCTGCATAATCTAGATCAACTAACCGTTCACCAGGCAGCACTTCAACGCCTACGTCGTGAGATTCCGCAAGGGAACACTCCATGATAGAATCCACTACGAAATTGAACAAAAACGGAAAAAATCGGACAACCCTGACGAGCGCCAATTGTAGTCGGAAAGCTATCCGATGGGACACCGTAGACCCTGGCTCGGCCTGTAGTGTTCGAGTATAGAGCACGAAGGATGTTCACATATTTCGTGGGAACACCTTTCCGCTCAAGTAGTTCGAACAGAATCGATCGATCGACTGAATCGAACACACTCTTGAAATCGAGGAACACAGCATTTGTCGGTCTGCGGTATGCGTGGCGCTGCAATAGCACCTGCCGCAAAGTAAATGTATAGTCTATACAACAACGTCCTGGGCGAAAACCGACCTGCTCTTCCCTAATCCGAGATTCCCGTTCTGCAGTGAGGCGACGAACGAGAACCGAGGCCAGTAATTTTGTCACAACTTGCGTTAGGCTAATACCCATGTGGTTAGCAAAGTCTGTGCGACTGC
Source organism: Dicrocoelium dendriticum (assembly GCA_944474145.2). Lineage (NCBI taxonomy): Eukaryota > Metazoa > Platyhelminthes > Trematoda > Plagiorchiida > Dicrocoeliidae > Dicrocoelium > Dicrocoelium dendriticum. The sequence continues at coordinate 5,617,219 of OX104065.1, read as the reverse complement.
CCTTCTTGTATATTGTCACTATAATCGATTCGCTCCAATTAGCCGGCACACTCTCTTCGTTCCAGATACGTTCAAATAGGGAGGTCATTGCTTTGCAGAGGACCTCACCTCCATCCATGAATAGTGCAGGTGGGAGGGAACCCGGGCCAGCGGCACGAAAACGATTGAGGGCTGTGATCGCGTTTCGGACCTCGGCCTCCGACGGAGCCTCTAAACTAACCGTCCTTGGCACGTCCTGCATCACCTGAGTAGGAAGAGGTCGGGGGGAGCAGGAGGCCAGCTGAACGGATCTTCAAAGTGCTCGGCCCAACGAGCCATACGGCGCTCCTTATTGTTTATCGGCGCACCCGCGCTCTCTCTGATTGTCTCACTGACGCCTGGTTTTCTGGGACCAGTGGTGCGGATTAGCTGGAAGGGTTTGCGGTAATTGCCTACTGCTCCTGCCTCCTCCATTTCTTGAGCCCGACTGGTCCACCAGTCTTCTTTGTCAGCACGTAGGCTCCGCTTTAGTTCACGCCTAATAGCCCGTCTGGTCACATTGTGTTCAGAACCAGCCGGAACGTGTCTTCTAGCTTCCAACAGGTTCACGGACCTCTCGGATATCCAGTGACTGGTGCGGTGACGATTTATAGTGCCACAAACAAATGCTCCTGCGTCGTGCATAGCGGCCGAGATCCTATTCCACTGAAGTTCAGTGTCATTAGCACAAGACAGTGAGAGTTCGCTATGCAGTGCGTCTTGATAGGCTTGCCTGACCCAGGAATGAGACAATTTCTCCGCTGCCAATTGTAAAACACGCTTTGTGCGCCTTCCGCTAAATTTCATGGAGAAACGGCAGCGCACCAAGGCATGAACAGAGTCGACACAGGTACTCTTATACGAGCGGCAATCCAGAATGGAACCGCGCCACCTGTAACTTATGGCTATGTGGTCAATTTGGGTCAATCGCTGGCAAACTACAGGTGGACGCCATGTGGCACTTCAACGCCCACTGTGTCTAAAAACAGTGCTAGTAAGAAACAACTGGTGCTCCGCACACAGTTGCAGCAGGCGCTCACCGTTGTCAGTCCGTTCGGCGTTAAGTCCATACTTGCCACCCAGCTGAGCATCTGAAGAGCTCAGACGCCCTACTTGTGCGTTTATATCCCCTGCACGTACTATAATATCTGAACTAGTAGCACTGCATAGTAGAGCGTTCAGTTCGTGATAGCATGTTTCCTTGACAGCATTTGAACTGCAGTCGGTGGAAGCATAAACGGAAATCACAAACAAGCAGCGCTTTGTACTGCTTCGTGAATCAACCTTAGTTGATGTCGTCAAACGGAGTGCATACAAACGGCTGTTCACCGGAATCCAATCAACTAACGATGACTCAGCCTTGGAGCTGAGAATGATACCTACACCAGCTTGACCCGTGAATGCCGCATCGGCGTCTCCGGATGCGTGCAACCAATAACGAGAGGATAAGCCGGGTGCAGTCAATTCAACAACCCCATTAGGGTCATTGATATTAGTTTCGGGCACACAACACACATCAACACCCAGTGTGTCCAAGGTGCGTGCGAGTGCAGCCTGCTGACCTGTTTGTATTAGAGAGCGAACGTTGAATGTCGCCATGGAAACGGGACAGCGTGGCCTTATAAGGGACCTTTGCTGATAAGTGCTGTGGGATGGTGGCTGCAGACGGTTCTACTCCAGTATCACTTCGGTTGCTGTCAATTAAGCTGGGAATTATAGAAGGCTAGTTAGTAATGGGAACCGCGATGGGAGTAAGAGAAACAGGTGGAAAAGAAAGAAGGGAGGCGCCAGCAGTAGCATGTTTTCGCTTATCCGCCCTGCCGTATGCAACAGATAAGGCGACCCTTGATAATCTGCGCGACGGCCGAAGCAGGATGTAGTTTGTGTTTGAAGAAAATGTCATGGTTGTATGTGGGCTGGGATACTGCCGGGGTGCGCAGACCTAGACGGGAGGACGATTAGGGTCCTCATCCAAAGCCTTTGGCTCAAAAGCCTGTCCGCAAGGCAGCGGGGTGGCAGTGATTTGGTTTTACAGAAATGGACGCCAACCCATTTCACACCCCCAACCTGGAGGACCAGGAGCCGGAGTTTGTCTGACCTCTCACCATTGACCAACCTGGTAGGGTTAGCTCTCAAGATGCTCGGAGGCATCGCCCAGCATAGCTCAATGGGTCAATGAGGTACGCAAACCGTCGCACTACGTTAAGGTCCAGTCTCGTTGCGACGGATGCGTCTTAGTAGTATGGATGCAGCCTGAACGCACAAATACGGTCAGAAAGGAATAGATTAGGGCAAAGCACAGAGGTGGCCATCCAATTGAAAAGCAATCAGAGATCGAGATAAGGTAAATACTGAGTAGGGTTGAGAAATGCCGTTATAGAAAGAGTGGAAAAGTCAACGAGGCTTTGGAGGAAGTAGGCAGTCCATTAGGTCAGCCGAACCAGGAAAGTTAACGTCTCATAATTCTGAGTAAATTTGGAGAGCAGGGGGCCGATCTAGAGAGACTGTAATGGTCAGCGTTTTGTGATGGGAACTTACAGTAAACAGTAAACAAATCTAGCAGGCCCTAGAGAAAACGTATAGCTGAGTCTGCAGAGCCGGTTCAGCTGAAGTCTCAGTTACCAAAGAGTAGTTAGAGAGCAACTTGCGGGTCAAGTGAGGATTGCTCACGGTAATGCAATAAAGCTGGCTGTCCGATTGAAAGAAGGAATGAAAACAGAAAGCAAGAGAAGAAAAGGTTAGTGTTGAGGTTAGAAGGGTATATTGATAATTACTGGAAAAGCCCAGGAGACGCTCCACGTAATGTAAGCAGAACCATTAGGTCAGCCGAACCAAGAGAAGTGAGGTCTCAGAAGTCTAAATGTATTCATTTAGCACGAGGCCGACTAAGCGGATTTGGATTAAACGGCGCTTTGGGACTAGGGCGTACAAGGAAAGTAAGAAAAAGCCTATAGCACTAACGAGGGATCAAGTCTAGCAGTCCCTCAGCGTAGGGGTAATAGCGTTAACTCTGCGGAGCCTATACCGTTTAAGTCTCGGTAGCAGTGGAGCAGTCAAAGAGAAACAGACTAGTCCGGTGAGACAAGATCACGGCAGAGTGGTAAAGCTGGCCGTCCGATTAAAAAAGTAATGAAAACAGAAAGCGAGATAAGAAAAGTTAGGGTCGGGGTGAGAAGGGTTTATGGATAAAAGGTAGAGGAGCCCATGAGGCTTTCCAGGTGATGTAAACAAAAAGTTGGGTCAGCCGAACCAAGATATGTGACGTCGAATAACTCTGAGTGAAATCGGATAACAAGTGGCCCAGCTGGCGAGACTGGATTAGTGAGCGCGTAGGAAAAAAACATAAAATAAAGGCAGGAAAAAGGGCCGCAACAATAGAGGGTGAACGAGTCTAGCAGCCACTCTGGTTAGGGGAACAATAGCGTTGCGTCTGCATAGCGGATACCGCTTAAGTCTGGGTAGTATAGGAGCAGTCAGAGAGAAAGAGGCTAATCAGTGGGACTAGATCACCTCAGAGCAGTGAGACCTGGCACTCCAGTTGAAGAAATGAAAACAGAGCGCGATAATACAAGTTAGGGTCAGGATGAGAAAGGTTTATTGACGAAAGGTGGGAAAAGCCCACGAGGCTCTCCAGGTAATGTAATCGGGTAGTTGAGTCGACCGAACTGATAAAGGTGACGTCGCAGAAGTCCGAATGAATCTGTAGAGCAGGAGGTCGGTCGGATAAGACTGGATTAGTCGGCGCGTTTGGATAAGGTGGTATAGTAAAGGTGAGCAAACAACTAACAATAAGTGGTGCGTTGGTATAGGTAACTATATATTCATGATTTTTTTCTTCTTGGGTGCTAAGAACGTAGGTAGACTGAATTGCCTCAGCTATTAGACCATTATCGGCAAAATTTCAGAGGCAGAACAAGGAATAATTACACGTAGGCTGAGGCGTTGCATTGAAAGAACTAGTGCAGACGTAATTCTAACGATGAAGTGGGTAACCCTGTATGTGATATGGTCCTTATTCCCATAACTCACCTCTAGGGAGATTGATGTATAGTATGGTAGCTATGTGGTCCGGGTTGAGGAGTCTGAAACCTTTTGGGCGAAATTGTCCTATGTTAGTGGATGCGCTGACAGCTATGTGTGGTTTGTTTTACCTATATGGGTACCTGCAATGGTAAACGTTTGCACGTACATTACTGTGCGCCACCCGCAGGTTAATGCAGCGAGACCAATTGCGGAGGGCTACTGCCTGTCGTTATTTAGCAAGGCCAGCTTGGTCATATACTCAGGTGTGCTGGTAAGCTGTTACATGAAGACGAAGTTCGTTTTCAGCCTTCGGAGCCATAAGGGTTAAAACGCCTGCGCTTAGTAAATAGATGCTGCACATTATTGAGAGCGACACTATTGCTGTTACGCAAATTGAAATATACTATATATATATATAGTATATTTCAATTTGCGTAACAGCAATAGTGTCGCTCCCAATATATATATATATATAAATATATATATATATATATTATAAGCGGCATTCTAGCCGTGGGCAGGCACAAAACTTGTAAAGCCTACGTCTGGATGTTGTAATCGTATTAGTTGCAAAGCTAAGCATTTGTTGAACAGTAGCTTACTTCTTCAGCAACGTTTAGCGAGCTGGAGTAGTGTATTCCGAGGCTTCATATTTTAAAGCAGTTGGATAGTAGTGAGCCGTTGATGGAAAGGCCGTTGGGCGGTACAGTGCATCTATAGGACCAGACCGAATATTCAACTAAGCTGGCCACTAGCCAAAAAAGATGTTGCCGGCTCCAAAGCATGTGTCAAAGCAATGCTACTATATGCAATAGAGTTAATTGACTACTCACATAAGTTGGGCGCCGGTAATTATTAGATGTTGCCGGCTCCACAGTATGTGTCACAGCAATGCTACCAAATACAATTGAGCTAACGGTCTACTAACGTAGACTGGCCGCTAATAAATGAAGGATGTTGCCGGCTCCATTTAAAGTCTGACGGCAATAGAGTGTCAAGGTAATACCAGCGTAAGGGTGAATATTACGCAGCGGAAGTGTGGCTCAGGCCTATGCAAAGTGCTCACGTTGAGTTTGAGGACAGTATTGGTTTGTGGCGTCAACACAGTAGATCACTGAGTTCCTGGCTATATTCCATGCAATGACAATAGGGTTATGAAATAAATGCTGAGCGTACCTAGTGAACGATGCCATTACGGCGTTTCGTACGGACATCTGCGGGGATCATGGAACGACATGTGTATAAAAGGTGAAACCGAAGTAATGTGCGCATGCATACGACGGGACGAAAACGACTTACCACTACCTATTTCACGCCACGGTAACTGAGCAAACATGTTTAGCGGCGCTATGCTTGCCATACGGTATACATGAAGTGCCACTCCGAACGGGGTTCTGTTGTCAAACAGATAAACATTAAGGCATAGTGTTCGTTCGTAAAACCACCAAGTAGGCTGCCATGCGGTATGTTCCAAGCGGTACCCAGCCGCTTTCAAGCAGCGGGGGAAGCATATTGCCGCAGCACCAGAGAATGACCATAAAGAGGGCCAATTTAGCGTTCTCGTGAGCAGGCGTGAAGGAAAACTGGGTTAGGAAAAGTTATCTCACATGCAAAAGATGCATGTGTAGTGCTCCTCGTCTGCGTTGTACGCCCACACACCTGCTGAAGCCATATGTTGTATTTGCAGCACATAACCCAGTGAACGACGTCTCCGCTGGTTCTTTGTCCACCTTCCGTGTCGCAACAATGGACCCAGTAACGAACCTTGGGGGACACCGCTGTAGGCATGACCCACACTAAAATTCGTTTCCCCAAATCTGCCTGTGAATGTCCTTTCACGTAAGAATTCAGAGAGCCACAGTAATAGTTGGGGATGTAATCCAAACTATGGCAACTTCTTAACTAAAAGGCGAGGACTCAGTGTGTCAAGGGCTTTACGGAAGTCCAAATAGCATACCTCTACCGACATCCTACTATCAAGACATCGGGTAATCTCATATAAATAGCAAAATAAATTAGTAAAACAAGATTTCGTTTTAAGGAAGCCATACGGTTCCGCTCTAATTGGATTGCGCTTAGTAAAGTACCTACAGATCCAAGCACTACAGATTCCAAGCACTTCAACATGATGCTGATCAAATTAACTGGTCTGTGGTTAGGAGGCACCGACTTAGAACTCCCTTTGTGGGTGGCTATGGTGGTCGCCTCCTTCCAATCACGTGGCATCTTGTCTTCTTGAATAGACTGGTTGATGAACTCCACGACAGGATCCTGAAGAATATCATCCAGCGGCTTGACTATGGTGGGCTGAAAACTGTTAGGACCAGCTGATTTATAGGGATACAAACTGGCCAGCGCTGATGAAAATGATCGCTTTGAAACCGTGGCTGACATAGCTATGCAATATGAAGTACAGAAAAAACAACGTTCACACTTATTGACTGCCACCGTCTCATTTCCTATTGCAGTGGACACAACGATATTTTACCCAGTTATAGCCATCCCTTCGGGTAGCTCTTGACCTGACCTCTTCTTTTAAGATACAGCGTTCATAAAGTCATATTCGTAAAAACTTGCAGCCGCCTGAAATTGAAAGCGCCTCAACCCTTCTTCAAATCCCTCAAAACCCTTATAATATTGGCGAAAATTTGTACGGAACGCAGCTGTGTCATCCACAGTCACTGCAGTCATTGCAGCGAAACCGAACCACCACCTGCGCACTAAAACAAACACACTTCCACAGACCGTAAAATAATGTACCATCCTTTTCATTTCCCTTAATGCAATATACGTTTAACGAATCCTTCTCAAGCCATAACAACATATTGCACAACCTTCCTTTTTAGCATCAGGTCCAGCAAACAATACCGCCCTCAAATTACGATCGGCTGTTTTCGATTAATCCGACGTTCTAGGGTCTAAAGTAGACCGTTGTTATTGGATAAGAAAGTGGTGCTTTTTCTTGATCTAAAAATAAGAAATCCATTTTGAAGGAGTAGTTGCATCGTGCTACATGTAAAGTGAATGGGGAAGGCATCTTGTGCTTACTTCACATAAGCCTATGTGCTTTCGTTTTTTGCGTATCTCCTAGGCAGAAACGTTAGCGGGATCTGGGAAATAGGCAAGGAAGGACGGAAATGTCTGTGAGAGTAAAATGTTAACAACGGGGTAAACGGAGGCGGCACAAATAGGCAAGTAACCCTGCGATATATGCATACATTTTTACATAAGGGACCTGTTACATAATGCGTATGTGTAAAGGAAAACTAACGCGGCAGCGTCAGTTGCATGTCTGAATGCCTGGGGAACACTAAGTTAAGTGATCTAAGGTGAATGGGATGCCAAAATGCATTTCGCCCTCTTGTCCGTGTGTGGTGTCTTTATGCTCGCAACGGCGGAACGAGATTGCATAGGGTGTATAAATACTTCATGGAACGTGCTATATATGGTTGGTGGCATCCGGTTTCGGATTGTCTAGTCGCTGTGGCCAGCCCCAGAAACGCCTGCGCCTGCAGAGGGTCCATGGGTGACTTGCGCTGCATCACGCACAGCTTCAAACACAAACCCATGTCCAGCGTAAATCCGAGGAAATAAGATCGGGAGGCATGTGGATGGGAGCCACGTTTCATCAAGGTAGCCGGCCCACACTCCTTCACATGCAAACACAAGCAGGCTGTATTTGGGACCTAAAGCACACACAAAGCGGTGGCTGGACCATAGTCCGCTCCACACTGAATGCACGGAATCGCTCTTCGAGCTTAGCACGGCAACAACGACCGTGCACCGCGTCCCGTCCATCAACGATTAACTGTCTCCTGGAGCCAGTACGGACGAGGTAGTGGGTAATAGACAGGTAGGCACCTTTTCAACGTGCACACCAAGTGTAGCCACATGGGGGAGATCAAGCAACAGTCAATCACTTGTGCGAAAAATAACAAAGCAACTAAAGCGAGTAATGCAAAAGGAACCGGGGACCTAAATCATAAATTAATGAGCACATGAAATAGTTTGTTTACCAGCGAATCCGAGAAAATTTTACGAGGTCAGAATTTGTATGTTACGGAAATACCACAACCACGAAAAGGTTACCCAAATTAACTTCAACTTGCTTAACTGACGTGTGCAAGTTTATCTAAGAGAGTATATTTACGCAATTATATGAGAAAGAATGCATTGGGACAAAATTGCAAACCCGCCACCTGCAATAAATAGACTTAGCATGCAAGCACGCGGTTACTAAATCAAATGCAGCATACCTAAAACGCTGCGACGGTTCTGTCTACGTTCTCCGCAGGACCCGTCGTTGCTTCGGTAGTGGTTCCGAGTGGCCTCGCTCATGGCTCACTAAGCCCACCTGACTCAGACACTCGCGACCGCATGTGCTACAGCACCATGCGCTCGCTGTCGATGGAGTGCAACCCATGGTTGCTTGCCGCTTCCGCACTTGCCGCTTCTCCTCTGCATGCATGAAGTCTTTCTCCCGCACTTCGGCAGCTGCCTTCGTGATTAGATCGCGCCATGCAAGCCGATCAACCGCCTTCGATTCCAATGACCTGCAATCATGATTAGAACGTGAGGAGCTCAATTTGATCATGTTCTGGTAACGTAACGTTTGTTTCCCTACATGGTGCTTCCCAATACTTAGCTGACCGTATAAGAGTGGTTTTGGTATCCGCGTTGAATGCATACGGCTCACATGATCTAGCCATCTCAGGTGCCCCAGTGTAATTAAGCATATATATATATATATATATATATATATATATATATATATATATAACATATGGCTGAGGTTAATAATGCGCACATCGAATTATACATAATACTGTACGAAAGTAAATGCATATATTTGTTTACAGATACATGCGTATCTAATTTTGCATATTTGACATGCTAAAAATGGTATTGCACTTACTTCGAGCTGTCCGTGCTATTATCCCTATGTAGGAAGACATTTTTACACCTATTACGGTCGCACAGATAATCAGCGTTATGCAATGTAACAGGGCGATACATTAGTTGTCCCCAATGAGATTGTCTAATGCCATTCCCCGTAACCGGAATCAAGGGACCAAAGTATACGTTCTGTTCATTTCAGAGCTATATTCGACCGTTTCCATATGTGATTGAGTAAATAACTAATTATGTCTGCCAGTTTTCTTGGAGTTCAACCAGTATCCGTAATTGTACCTCACAAATTATCAGGAGTAGAATAGTTAGGTTACGCATTTCATGAATAACATAATACGGTTATTATAAATAATACTATAGAATATTTAACAGGTGAAGTATCTGCAGGTTATACGAAGCATAACTAATCCTAGGATGGCAAATGATGAAGGAAGGAAATAAATTAATGTGGTTGACATATTTTCAACCAAGTATCCGGCATATGTACTTAGGACTATACATAGCTTTATGTTCCTGCAAACGTGACTGGTGCGTAGGAAGGCCATATGAACGCCACAGAGGTTGCATGTGTTTTCGCACTCAACCGGACTCCATTGTCGGCCGCGGTTGGTTGCATGATGGATGCATGGAAAAGTACCATAGGTTCTATAGCATTGGTGTCATAAAGACCATTAAACAGGTATCCATTTTTGGCTTCACTGCGGTAATGTAATGGCGCTTAAATAGCCTATGTAGGTTCCAAAGGAAAACCTACTTATAACCTACAGCGGCACTTCCGCTCTCGGCTCCACGAGCCTACGTGAACGGCGTTCACTTAGTTTAAGTGCGTCCCATGACATTTGCATCACTATAGGCACCAACGAATTCTCACATACTTGCTGCGCATGCCTGGAAGGCTTGTTTTTAGTAATGTTAGTTTGGTCGCAGAGCATTGGTGTCCTTATCGGCACTAGCATATCCGCAACTGATAGATCCATAGTCCTTAATACGGGTGGTTATTAAGCCCACATTGGTCCTGCAGCGGTGGTATAGTATCCACTGCTAACGAATCAAATAAGACTATTGCGCACACCCCAGGAATAGTTATAACGTTGCCCATGGCAGCTACCTCAATTTTGCCACTAAGGAATTCGCAACGGTTGGTCGCACATGCCTTCATGACTGATACTAAATAAGTTTATGTAGATCACACGTGGGTGGCATCATAACCAGCACGAGGGAGGACTCCGCTATAGGCACCGTGCGTTTCCATAACCAGTGGTTATGAAATGCATATAGGTCGCATAGTAGGCATTATTATCGTTACCAGGAAAGCCACAGAAGTAGCCTTGGGCAGTGCGACTAAAAGAGCCCAAGGAATGGGCTCTGTTAACGCTACTGATACAAGTTGAACGGTGTCACATGGCTTTACATTTGTTTCCGTCATTGTATGCAACTGCGTTGGATGCATTATGCTGCGTAATCGTGGCAATATTGAAATGCTTGCGAAAATGTGACACAAATGGGACGCTGAGGTCTGTACCGAATCCGAATATTCACGTCATCATGGGGAGCGTGTGATGCGCTCATGACCCACAACGCGCGAACGATGAGGAACGGTTTATGGAAAGGTGTTCCGTAGGCACACATGAAAACCATATGCATAGATGTAACGCGGGGTTGAATTACTTACATGATAACAATGTAGCGTCCCACCCAGTAGTACTGTTTATCGCCCACGTCATTCATGTCTTAGGCAAAATTACCAGGAAATAAAACTCCCCTAGTGTGGTGCTAAAGGTATGCTACCCTTTCATTGCTGTGACACTTAGCAACCGGTGACGAGGGTGCTTACGAACTGCTGCACTATCGAAGATACTAATACCACAAGCGCCAAATTTTTGGTCTGGCGTTGCCACGTACGTTGTCTGAATTTGGTTTCGGAAATGGTGTAGTGTCCATTTCTGCCACATGGGAACGACGGCAATGTAGTTGTTTGCGGACAGGCGGATGGGGTTTTTCACATCAGCAGCCTTAGGTTGCATACAAAACTGGAAGCGGTAAACAACGTGCTTACCGGCTGTTGTGAGATGGGCACTGTACACCTTTGGTATCGTAGGTCAATGTTAATATGCAATGATAGAGGTCAATAAAAACAAAATTTGGTCTACGGTTGCAGTATTGAGTCTCTATGTGGTAGGTAAAGGCAACTTATCGGTTAATGCAGCGGCTGTCTCTTGTTCAGAGTTTCCGGTGCAAATGTGTTTTGTAATGTTCAATGCATGGCGCCTTGATCATTCCTGATTTGGTGTGCCTATAAATTTGAGAATAAACTATTTATTTATTTATGAGTGATAATTCATAATTAAAGAGGTTTTTAGTAAAACAGAAAAGTGTGATTGCAGCTTTTACATTATCTGAAAGTCCAGAGATAGCTTACGACAGCAATTGCCCAGAGTATCCAAGTGGACCGCTCAGTACTTTAGTTGGTGGACGATTACGGACCCACCCACTGCACCTACGTCCCAGTGCTCCGACCGCTGTAAGCAGTCCGGTGTTTACATAGTACTTTCAAAGGGGGTAAACGCAAGGCTGTAGGACAGAGGGTGGCCCTGAGAAGGACCACCTAGATGTGGGAACTTCACACGCAATGGCGACTTACTCTCAGGAAGCAGCGGAAACTCATTGCAAATAGCGATGTCATAAGTGAAAAGTGCTATGCAATTGGAGTATATACATTTGTTTCACTTGCCTGTGTAAAGCGGAGGCTGCAGTGTTGCTGCGGTATTCAACGAATCCGGGAATGGTTAGCATTTCATTTGAAGAGTAAGGGAGTGAAAGATACACAGTTGCGTGTTATCATGATTCCACACGTTACAGCTGTTGGCAACTTCGGAGGAGGATGCTGCACAACACGGCGGCGTGGTGCAGAACGCGGCGAATGGGTTACCTAGGCGAAAAGCGGAGTCTATACAGTTAATGCACTTGCCTGTGAACCTCTGTGGCCTCAATGTGAATCCGGACGCTAAGGCTGCTGCAAGCGTGAAAAGCGGGCATTGTTACTACTTCTGTGGAAGGATAAGCGTATGAACGAGATGCACTTATTTGTTGTCATGCTGCGGCACGTTACGGCTGTTGGCGATGTCGGCAGAGGATTCTACACAACACGACGGCATGCGGGAGGAGGTGGCGAGTGTGATACCGTGGCAGACATCAGCGTATACACATTTATTGCCCTTACATGTGAACATCTGTGGCTTCAGTGCGACTGCGAATGCTGGGTAACGCTGCTGCTACTTGGAATTTGGCCATTGTCACCATTTCTGTTGAAGGATAAGTGCATAAAATAAACCAACTTACGCGTTATTATGCTGCGGCAAGTTACGGCTGGTGGCGATGTCAGTGGAGGACGTAATCACTGGCCTGCTATCATTAAGGAATATAGAGAAAAGTATTTCTACTGCACAGTATCATATCTCTGCACGTTTGAAAAGGGTTCCACAGTATTACCTTACTGCTGCTCTGCCTTGGCCAACAATCTCCTCTTGGTGCCAGGTGGGTGGTTCCGGTTTTTTCCTGTTCCAGCAAATGGTTCGGCGGCTGTGTTCCCGGACGTGGTGGGTTTTCGCCTGGCTAACAGCGTTTAACGCTCGAAATTTGACGCAAGCAGGAAGGCAAGCATGTTTGTCCCGTACGCTTGAGGCGCTCCTGGTAGTCATATGTTGGCTTTCAGAAACCAGATTACGAAACCCTAGCGCGGTCGTCAGAATGGCATCTCAAGGAAAACTCTAACGCGAAATACCTCTTTTGGTTTTCCGAGGACCCAGAAGCTGTCGCCTCTGGCCATGCTGGTCTTGGGGATGTACTGAGTGCCACGACGGACTCAGCTCCGGTTTGCTGGATCCCCTTCACCAGTCGGTAATGTGCAGTCAGACTACGAGGTTCATGTGATGTAAGCAGGCGAGGAGACGTTAAGCGGGCCTTGCTTGTCGTCTGCGCCTACGGCCTTACTAACTGCAGCCCGGATGCAGTCAAAGATAGCGTACGCAATAGCATCAGTCTTTTGTCAACCAATTTCTTGATTCGCTTGCCATCTGAGGAATAGCCAAATAATATCCGGGCCTTATACGCTCGTAGCTCAGTCATAGTGGGCGCTCATTGCAGAATGTCGTTGCCCTTTGATATCTCCAGTGGTGTGAGATAAGGTTCCTAGCTGTCACATTTTCTCCTCAACCTCGCTATTGATTAAGTCATGAAAATCGCGTTAACAGGACGCAAATTAGAAGGTGTAGACCTGCTCACAGAAGAATGACTTCTTGATTTTGATTATGCAGTGTTCTAGGACGTGGTGGGTTTTCGCCTGGCAAGCGTTCTCCCTATAAGGCCGCAACTGTAATCTGAACAACATTGCAACGTGGCGGATGTGACTTGCCAATGAATAAAGTCACAGCTGAACCTTTCAAATTAGCGCAGACAGCCGACTTCTCCATGAAACTTGTGCAATTGCTTTTACAATGAAGAATGCTTTGATGGAGCACAGAACATTCCGATATTTTAATGGTAGTTGATTGCACAAAAATCTTGTTTAGGCTCCTGTGCTCAGGGAGTACAACATGGAGAAACCACATCCATCTTGTATATTGACATAACAGTTACGTCTGGATTTTACGCACCCCAGCGCCATCAAGTTCCTTGGTCTGACTATCACCTGACAAAGTGCCCACACGTGTGGACTACACCTTTTCGGTTATACCCTTCATTAACACGATATGCTTTACCATCCTAAAGCAGCCCTGCTTGTATGCATGTTTGACCGCACCTTCACAGGTGTGTCTCGTTTTACCGAGACAATAACATGTAGTTATTTATTTATCTATTTAACGATATCGTCGTGATTTGTGACAGCTCACAAACGTGCTAAGCGGCACTTGACAGATTAGCACTAGGTGTCAGTCGCTTCAGGCTTTGCTTTGCAACATTGAAGAGCAAGGCGCTCCTGTATCCTTGGCCTAGACCACTCTTACGCTGACGGTTAGTGGGGATCAACTAGAAGTTGTTCAAAATGCAGCTACCCAGGGAATTGTATCAGCCTCCGTGGAATTATGATGAGATCACGAATCAGATAGCGAAAGCTCGAGGCGTCTTTGCTAACCTTCGCCACCTATTGAGCCGGCGCGACATCACACTCGCTTTGAAGGGCAGACTGTAGAATTTAACGGTACATTCAACCCTACTGTAAGGCTGTGAAACCTGGCGCCTTAGCTCAACGGACGTAAAGCGGCTAGCTATGTTCGACCATCGGTGCCGTCGCAAATTGGCTCACATCTGCTGAGAACCTGAAGAAAGCAGCGAGCGTGTTAGAGGTCAGGTTTACAGAATAGGAAAAGGGAATGAACCTCTTAGCACAAATAGTTCACCACCAGGCTGCGACAGCCTGGCCACGTGTTACGCATGTCAGTCAATGAACGCCTGCGAAGTGCGCTTTTTGCGCGCTGGGGGTGTGGATTGTAGAAGAGGCGGGGGGCCAAGCGATAACATGGTAGAGATAAATGAAGGACCGCACTTCTGCGCTCGCCTTGGCTGGAGCGTCTCTGCTCCCTGGTTGCGGTCCGAAAGCCGATGAACACGTTCGGCTATATACACGTACTGATATGGCTAGGAGCGCTGCATTGCTGCTGGTAATGGAATACCTGCGTATATTCTGATCACGCTTCCGTACGCTGTCGTTTCGCCATTTATTTCAACGGGAGGCGCACCAGGCCTACCCTGCGATGGCAAGCGGAGAATTCCTTTTAGCTTTCGGTCAGCCAAGCCTAACAGGACGCACTGCGTACTGAAATTTTGATGGCTTATCATAATGACATGAATATCTGCTTAGGGCACTATAACTCGTAAGAGCACCGGTCCCTACATATCGGAAAGGTTGGTGAACCAGTTGCAACTCGTAAACCTCTCTGTTGTGTCTTAGCATAATGTGACCACACGGGCTATTACGCCTGACGTAAACCGGAGCCTAATGGCTGAGAAGGAAGCCGGTTGGAGCAGCAAGGCTAACGAGATGGAGGAGGCAAGGATGGTAGCAAACCAAGTGAAATCATTTCACCCACGGCACAAGCTGGAACTGACTTCGTAAACCCGGCGGCAACTTTGGCGACAGAAGGCATTTTCCATCCCTCTGAATGGGCGTGTATGCAAGGCCACAGTAACGGCGCTTTAAATATATATCACAGTGACGCTTGGACCATTCAGTCTGTGATCTGAAGCACCT
Source organism: Dicrocoelium dendriticum (assembly GCA_944474145.2). Lineage (NCBI taxonomy): Eukaryota > Metazoa > Platyhelminthes > Trematoda > Plagiorchiida > Dicrocoeliidae > Dicrocoelium > Dicrocoelium dendriticum. Next base: position 5,602,020 of record OX104065.1, on the reverse strand, counting down.
TCAACTGCTTGAGCATCGTTGCTCGCGAAGCCTTGTTTGTGTCCGATGTTTCCGGGGTGTTTGGTAGCATGGTCCGCGTACGCGAATACCACGTAGTGCTATACATGCGATCCCCATAGAACATCTGGTGGCACTGCTTAAGTTGCTGGCAGCGCAATGGCACTGCATATAGCAAACAACTAGCGAACTAACAAGAATCTGGAATCGACCTCACCATTTTCCGTGAGGTAGGACACATACGGAAACTCCACAGGGTTTACGATGCCCTGTGCCTGCTGGAAAATGACGGCCAGCAATGGTTGATGATTCCGCTAACCGGCGGAACACAAATATCTAATACGACGTACGATGACTGAAGGAGAGACGATGAACATTCTTACCGTGACTTGCAATTTACCTGTGGCTGTACATTTATTACACTACGGTTGTCACTCATATTGCTTAGCCACCATCATCATCAACAGCAGTACATCAACCATTTAAACTGATGCTTCGCTGCCATACAACTATGAGGACCTATGAAATAAAGAATAAGAAGAGGGAAAGAAAGGGGGACTTACCTGAAAACCTTAAGGCCCTAAGCAAACATTCAGGGTCAAGGCGCCTACACCCTGTGTTAACAACATACCGTCACAAACAGCTGGCTATCGTGCAAAGATAAGGCGGCATCGGCGAGACAGCTTCATTGCGGCTTTCACTGCAACGCGTCATAATCAGCCATTACCCCGCAGATAACTCAGCACCAAACACATTTTAAACAGGCAATCCGATTAGAACACGGCAGCAGACGCGCCACTGGTGACGGTTGCGAGCCAAGTCCTGCAAAGTCTCGAGCCTAGCAAAAGGTGAGTCACGTGAACTCCAACCCGGTGGGTGAGACGGACCAACGGCACACAGTTTGGTTGTCAATGACTTCATTTCCCGCTGCCAAGTCAACTTCTGTACATCTCGAGCTTTGCGCCATCCTACACCTGGTAGACTGAACAAGGCCCTCCTAGGTAAGCGGTGACCAGGCATGCGTAGCACGTGCCCGAGCCAACGCAGCTTATTCGGTGCTATCTGTTGTTCTAGGGTACTAGCATGATCATCACTACTCAGTACTCACCTACGCACATCATCGTTGAGGATCCGCTGGTGCCATTCGACACCAGAAATGCTTCGCAGACAACGATGCTCAAAGACTTGAAGGCGCCTCAGATCTTCAAACCAAAGGTGCCAAGTTTCACTACCACATAGCAGAACGGCCCTAACCTTGGCCTTATATACCCGGCCTTTCAGACGGTGGGAAACTCCTTTCTGTCGCCAATGATGACGCAGGTTCAATAAGGCAGCTCTGGCCTTTGCAATGCGTGAGCTGACATCAGTTTCTATGCGCCCATCATTACTGATGCAGTTGCCAAGATGTGAAATGATCAACCGCCTGGAGTTCCTCGTTAGTAACCGTCAAGGGATCATCAAGTGGCTGGTGGTCCTGCAGCAACACATTGCACTTTGAAGGCGCGTAGTGCATACCAAATAATGAGACCACTCTGGACAGGCTGTTCAGGGTTGATTGGGCCGCCGCAACATCGTCGAAAAGCAAGACGATATCGTCCGCATAATCTAGGTCAACTAACCGTTCACCAGGCAGCACTTCAACGCCTACGTCGTTGGATTCCCTCAGGGAACACTCCATGATAGAATCCACGACGAAATTGAACAAAAACAGGGAAATCGGACAACCCTGACGAACGCCACTTGTAGTCGAAAAGCTATCCGATAAAACACCATAGACCCTGACGCGGCATGCAGTGTTCGAGTATAGAGCACGAAGGATGTTCACATATTTCGTGGGAACACCTTTCCGCGCAAGTATTTCGAACAGAATCGATCGATCGACTGAATCGAACGCACTCTTGAAATCGAGGAACACAGCTCTTGTCGGTCTGCGGTATGCGTGGCGCTGCTCTAGCACTTGCCGCAAAGTGAATATATGGTCTACACAGCCACGTCCTGGGCGAAGACCGGCCTGCTCTTCCCTAATCCGAGATTCCCGTTATGCAGTGAGGCGACGAACGATAATCGAGGCCAGTAATTTTGTCACAACTGGCGTTAGGCTAATACCCATGTGGTTAGAACAGTCTGTGCGACTGCGCCTCCTGTATATTGCCACTATAATCGACTCGTTCCAATTGGCTGCCACACTCTCTTCGTTCCAGATACGTTCGAATAGGGAGGTCAGTGCCTAACAAAGGACCTCACCTCCATCCTTAAATAGTGCAAGTGGGAGGGAATCCGGGCCAGCGGCACGAGAACGATTGAGGGCTGTGATCGCGTTTTAGACCTCGGCCTCCGACGGAGCCTCTAAACTAACCGTCCATGGCACGTCCTGCATCACCTGAGTAGGAAGAGGTCCGGGAGCAGGGGGCCAGCTGAACTGATCTTCAAAGTGTTCAGCAAAACTATCCATACGGCGCTCCTTATTGTGTATCAGCGCACCCACACTGTCTCTGGTTGTCTCACTGACGCCTGGTTTTCTGGGACCAGTGGTGCGGAGTAGATGGAAGAGTTTGCGGTAATTGAGTACTACCCCTGCCTCCTCCATTTCTTGAGCCCGACTGGTCCACCAGGCTTCCTTGTCAGCACGTAGGCTCCGCTTAAGTTCACTCCTAATAGTCTGTCTGGTCACATTGTGTGCAGAATCAGCCGGGATGTGCCTTCTAGATTCCAACAGGTTCACCTACCTCTCGGATATCCAGTGACTGGTGCAGTGACGACTGATAGTGCCACAAACAAATGCTCCTGCTTCGTGCATGGCGGTCGAGATCCTGTTTCACTGAAGCTCAGTGGCATTAGGACAAGACTGCAGAAATTCATTATGCAGTGCGTCTTGATAGGCTTGCATGACTAAGGGCTGAGACAATTTCTCAGTTGCCAATGGAAGGAGACGCACGGTGGGCCATCCGGTAAAGTTCATGGAGAAACGACAACGCACAAAGGCATGAACAGAGTCGACACAGGTACTCTTGTACGAACGGCAATCCAGAATGGAAGCGCGCCACCTGTAACTTTTGGCTATGTGGTCAATTTGGATCCAACGCTGGCCAGCTACAGGTGGACGCCAAGTGGCACTTCAGCGCCCACTGTGTCTAAAAGCAGTGCTAGTACGAAACAACTGGTACTTCGCACACAGTTGCAGCAGACGCTCGCCGTTGTCAGTCCGTTCGGAGTTAAGTGTATACTTGCCACCCAGCTGAGCTGCTGAAGAGCTCAGACGCCCTACTTGTGCGTTCATATCCCCTTGCACGTACTATAATATCCGAACTAGTAGCACTGCATAGTAGAGCGTTCAGTTCGTGATACAAAGTTTCCTTGACTGCATTAGAACTGCAGTCGGTGGGAGCATAAACGGAAACCACCAACAAACAGCGTTTTGTACTACTTCGCGAATTCACCTTAGCTGATGTCGTCAAACGGGCTGCACATAAACAGCTGTTCACCGGAATCCAATCAACCAACGATGACTCAGCCTTGGAGCTGAGAATGATACCTACACCAGCTTGACCCGTGAGTGCCGCATCGGCGTCTCCGGATGCGTGCAACCAATAACGAGCGGATAAGCCGGGTGCAGTCAATTCAATAACACGTTAGGGTCATTAATCCTAGTTTCGGACGCACAACCCTCATCAACACCCAGGATGTCCAAAGTGAGTACGAGTGCAGCCTGCTGACCTGTTTGTCTTAGAGTGCGGACGTTGAATGTCGACTTGGAAACGGGATGGCGTGGTCTTATAAGGGACTTTTGCCGATAATCGTCCGATGGGTGCTGTGGGATTGTGGTTGGAGATGGTACTATTCCAGTAGCACTTCGGTTGCTGTCAATTAAGCTGGGAATTATAGAAAGAAGGTTAGTAATGGGGGCCGGGATGGGAGTAAGCGAAAAAGGTGATAAAGAAAGAAGGGTGGCGCCAGCAGTAGCATGTTTTCGTTTATCCGCCCTGCTATATGCAGCAGATAAGGCGACCCCTGATAATCAGCGCGGCGGCCGATGCTGGATGAAGTTTATGTTTGAAGAAAATGTCATGGTTCTGAGCCAGATCTAAAACATCCTTTATGCACTTCAAAGGAAACGTACCTGCTTAGAACAGGGATGCCTTTCTGCAACGGGGTGGATCAGGTACCACGGTAACTAACCATTAATTCACTGATAAGTGTGAACGATATGACCCTATGAAATGTTGAAAACTGCGCGACACGCAACATCTCTAAATTTGGAGGGGGTGGACATAACACTAACCAGCATCAGCCGCTGTGTCATGTTGGAAGCACCAAGCTCATTTAACTCACGCTTGCGTGGTGTACTGTTCTACCAGTGAAGTCGGCACCGTAATACCGCGTCGTACACTTACCTTCCAAGGACATTCCGTTGAAAGCAGGTGTCCGTTCGCAAGTAGCGCAATCATTCGTACCGTAGGAAACACGTGAAGCCCCATTCCCCCGAATACCCCACGCAGGAGTGGTGGAACCAATCCTGACAACCGTCACGACAAACCCACTGAATATCATCAGCGTTCGAAACATTATCCTCCTCTAGCAGACCCACCCCACAAACGTTCATTTCAGGATGTTTGATGGAGGGCTTCCGACATCTAGGTTTGTAAAAATATAAGGCGATAAGCCGCCGAAGCCGTGGTGCTCAGGTGACCAATGGTCAATTCCTGTGCCGTGGATGATGACGGCGGTACCTCCGTAACACGTAACGTAATGGAGACTTGGGCTTGCGGGAACCTAAGGACAGCGCAACTCCGACATCCTGCATCCTTTCTTTTAAAAGACCGTCATGGTTCGCAATACCGTTGTCCATCGGCATGGGTGCACCGATGGTACTGGGTAAGCAGGATGCAACTGTGGGAAGCTTTTTGCTCGCGGCGGCCATAATGGCTGAGGCCTATGGAGGGTTAGACCTTCGTCATCTTCATGTCCAGGTGAGCAAAACTTCCGTTTCTTGCTTCTAGAATTTACAGGATTATGTATACTTCGCAGGAGTATAAAGGCGTCATGTCCAGCTACCATTACTGGACGATGGTCATGGTAGTGAGTGCATTTTATCCACTTGTTTTACAGCCGTGTTCTATGTAGGTCCTTGGGGGTTTCTATGTCCTGTCCCAGGCACAAGCTCTTTCACATTCCGATCCCGTTGGCTCATACTAAACGGATAATTCGTATTTTACTAACTGGTACAACGCTCTTGTCTCTACGCAGGCGTTAGCAGTCCACCCATACGGCTGATGATCCGACAGGATATTCAAAAGACACTTACAGCATAATTAGTGTTGCACCATGTACATTATTTTGCCTCACGAACTAATACTCTAACATAAGACTTTAACAACGTTTAACTCCGTGCCTGTTCTGACGGTCTTCTCTCGGTTGTCCCTCACTTCCCCTTTGCTCCGAGGTCCGGGACTTCTTGGATATCTGGGATTGGACTGAGGATCAGTTTTAGCCCAAGACGGACGTAACAACCCACAGGGAATTACATGGAGCATGGTGGAGCTCCGAAAGGACCGAACTACAATCACCACACCCCTTTTCCAGTATGGAGAACTGGACACATCCTCCCACTCCCATACCTTATACATCTGATAAATCTGGACAGCGGAAATTTGAACGTTTGCTCACCTGGACATACAACAAGAAGAATAATCGCGATGTCCCTCTCCTCCACCGACCTCAAAAATCATGACGACCCCGAGCACATTACCTGTCCAACTAACAAAGGAAATTAGAAGCCATTTCTCTGCGAAAAACCGAAGGTAAAACCAGTCGTCAAGCGGCTTTGCCAGTTCAACATTTGTGTTCAAAATGCTTTACGGCCATGTTTCAGGACGTGGTGGGTTTTTGCCTGGCAAGCGTTCTCCCCATAAAAAGCCACAAATGTCTGTTTAACAATACTGGGACGTGGCGGATGTGACTCACCACTGAATAAAGTCACTGCCCACAACTACCTACTGGCAAGTCGACTAGACTCACACAACAATTCTTCCCGACACCGTTTCAACCACACACGATTGAACCCGATATATCGTTGTGATGCACTTTTTTAAACCTTGATCATGCCTGAGATGGTTTGTCTCTATGAAACTGAGAATGAACTATTTATTCATTTATTTATTTATTTAACTCGTACATCTTATTCCTTAGGCTGAGCACATTACTTAACACTATCCCAAGGTATTCTTTACATCCGGACCTAGGTCGTTCGCTACCAGAACGTGCAGTGGTCGGGCGCTAAAAGACCGCGGGCTGACCACTTAAAAGCCCCACTAACCGGAGACCTTGTTCACCGGCCGCTCGTCTACTTTTGAGGTCTCCCTTTGCTTCAGTCAGCAGAAGGTCCGGCTGAAGGCTAATATTTGTACCTTTCAGCTTAAACGCAAATCTCATGAGAGCGCTGCGTTCCTCCGGGGTAGAGAGTACCACGCGAAGTAGCCGCAAACGAGTGTTTGGGAAGTTAACTGGGACGTTCTTCGGTCTAATCAGCTTCCTGACAGTAACGCCTGGAAAACCAGGCGGAAGAAGCTTCGTTACGCACATTTTAAACCATTGAAGGTTGTCCAACATGCGATCAGCAGGAATGACAGCAGTAGACGCGTCCGCGTTAAGGGCTATAACGCTACTATCCGTGAAAGAATCGCCACGACGGAGTGTATTAACCCCACGGGTCTTTGATTCGCCACTTGGAGCATATTGCTTCACCACTAGTGATGGGACTGTCTTTAGCCCCTCCGATGAGGTAGCAACTGCAGCGTATGTTTTTCGCTCCATTGTCGATATCCTACTTTTGTTAGGGTCATGGATTCCAAAGAAAGGCTCTTTGGCATATTTGGTCCGATTTTTCTTCTTGATAATGGGAGCAGGGTTCCGTGAGGCTACTTCGCTTTGAGCAAAAGCAAGCAAACATTCAGAACATTCCTCCTCGGTGAGAACCGAGATTGTCGGTAACTTCGGCTTACAAGTAGTTCTTGTTGGACTCTTCGCCTTTTCACAACCGTCAGACAGTATGCCAAGTAACGACACTTGGCTTGTTTCTGGTGCCGAAACAACTGTAACTTCTTGCTTAGCAAAGAGCCTACGTGGTTTCCTGGCTCTCTTTCGCTTTACTCGAAGGGAGCTTTGAACAATACTTTGGCGTCGATCAGGGTAGATTTAAATACCACGTCCGAAGCTGCTTCATTTTTGTAGTCGGTAGCCATCTGGACCGGTGACATAGTGATTGGCGCCACATGTTGATCATCAGTGTAGGCGATCAAATCTGCGTTGTTGGAGGCCGGAAGCGTCTTCATGAGCAGATCAATCTTAAAGCGAAGATCTGAGAGCATCAAGAACGTACGCTCTGCATTTCGCAGCCGGGTATCAAGAGCTTTGTCTCTCGTACAAAAGGCCGCGAGGCCTTGCCGGCAGCTGCAGCAATCGGCACAACTAAAAATCAACATATCGCTGGAGGCCGGCGCTGCGTACTGCTCGGAATTCAGGTCTGTGCAAAGCTGGTGTTACTATCGGTTGCAGACATCGAATTGCCTACCGCCGGAATCGGCAGCTTGGACTGCCGCAAGTGCGATAACCTCAGAATCCATGCCACCATGAACAACAGCCACGTTGCATTGCGAGACCGACATAGTGGAAAACAGAGTAGAATTAGAACACGTACACAATACTTAAACGACCTTAGAAAGGCAAAATCTGGGTGCAAAACGGGATTAAAACTAGGAAAAACTGGAAAAATTACCAGTAGGCTCCAAAGGCGCTTTGACCAGAACCGCTTTAATCGATCCGAGATAGCTTGGATCAGAGGAAAGTTGACAATAGAAAAATTCTGCTGCAAGTGTTTATTCAAACACTGTTTTCCACAATTCCGTAGCTAAAAAGCTCGATCAGTATGGCACGCCAAAATATCGAGTTACCTTTTAAAACTCACAGTACAAATGGTCGTGTCCATAAACACCGAGGCGGACGAACACCTTGCGTCGTCGTTTGATGGGTCAAATGTAGCATGCGGCAATTCTGTATGTTCAAGGTCAGTTACGGATAGTTCTGATGGAATGCAGCGTAATGTTTGCTCCAGCTGGTATCACAAAATTTGTACCGGCCTCTGAGCGAATCAGTAAAATCTGTTATCATCCAGTGAAAACCAATTGAGGTATGATGATAGTTGCGCTCAGAAAGCGAAGCTCCCGGCTTTCACCTGTGCTGAATTCAAACGCTGGCATCTAGGTGCACAGTCGTTGAGAAGGCGTTAGCCGAGCTTGCCCCTCTTACCTCGCTCACCTCTAAAGTAAATTTAATTATAAAATCCCTAAATATTGCGAGTAGTAGTAGCAGTAATCCAATACGTCTATCAACTAGCTCAAGTTCAAGTGGGACTGGAACGATAGGATGAATCCCGTAAGTGTTCCTTCTTGAGAGGATCGTCGATCCAGGAGTTGATAGAGGTGCTCCGACTTCTTGAAGGGACTAAAGGGAAAACACCATAAAAACGCCCTGGTCCACCAAGTTAATGCACACGTTCCTTACATTAGCTGTCCCAGCTGTCAGTTACGTGAAGTAAGTAAGAGAGGAAGAAAAAGCGAAGGTAAGGGAGTAGGGGAAATCAGTTAAAAAAAGCGAATAATACCAATGACGAGGAAAAGTAAAGAAAATAGAAACAAAGTATGAAGATAAGAATTAGTCAGGAAAAAGGAAAGGTTTCGTGTTGCCACCCAAGGGCGTCTAGTTGACGCTCAAACACCTTAACCGTAGCTTCCTTCACAACATGTTCTGGAAGCAGGTTCCAGCCCTCGATGACTCGACGTGATAACAGTGTCTCCGCTCTAACTCGATCGGACCGCGGTTTGTCCAGCTTCATACAATGCCCGCGAAGACCAGATAATCTAGCAGGACTAAATAGCATGGACAAATCAGGGCCAACCTTCCCAGTCAAAATACGGTAGGTTAGGATTAGGTCCCCTCTAATCCTTCGATAGTGCATTAATTGCATCCCCAAACTAAGTAGGCGTTCGGAGTACGTTTGCCCTCGTAATCCCTTGACCAACCCAGTACCGACATGCAACACTCTTTCTAGTACCATTTTGTCCCCGACAAGGCATGGTGGACAGGCCTGGACGCAATATTCTAGGTGGGGTCGCACAAAGGCAGAGAAAAGCTTCACAAACACATCAGCGGTTAGGGTCCCAAAAGAACGACGGATAAACCACAACATCCGGAACCCTTTACTAGACGCCTTCTTCCAGTTGTCGCCATTGTGTAGTGTGCAACAGTAAACGACACCTAGATAAAGCTGATGAGTCACGTGAGGAAGTTCACTCCCATCGAGCACATAACTTGTGGAGGAAGCAGACGCTCCGATACGCAGCACTGAACACTTTGCCCGGTTTATGGGCAGCAACCACAAGACAGACCATTCCCAGTCTATCCAGAACCCGTTGAAGAGCCACAGAACCTCCAGGGATATCAACAATATTCCAGAGCGTTAGGTCATCAGCAAATAAGAGCGATGGTACCTCAAGCTCCTCCGGCAAGTCATTCACGTACACAGAAAAAAGCAGCGGACCTAGGACAGAGCCTTGCAGAACGCCACTAAGTACAGCTTGTCGAAACGAAAGACAGCTTTCCACACGAATACACAGTTCCCGTTCAATCAGAAAAGCTGACACCCACTGGAGTGCGTGACCAGCTATTCCATACGACCTCAACTTTAGTGAGAGTCGCGAATGGGGGACAGTGTCAAAGGCCTTGGCGAAGTCAAGGAACACCACATCCACCGCATGTCCACTGTCTACGGTTTCAGCCCAGCTCTCACGAGTTACCAGCAAGTTCGTCTGACACGAAAATCCTTTGCGAAAACCATGTTGCTCGACGCAAAACAGGGTAAACCTATTAAAATGGTTCTCCACTGTATCCCGTACTAGTTTCACAAGTAACTTAACGACCACGCTAGTCAAGCTGACAGGCCTGTATTTACCGGGTAGGTCTGTCACCGCACTTGAAAATCGGGCAGACAACAGCCTCCTTCCATTCGGTAGGCAAGATACAGCTGTTGAGTGACTTCTGAAACACACAAGTCAGAGGTCCACTGAGTTCCACTGCCAATTCATGCAGCAATTTTGGATGAACGGAATCTGGCCCGGAACCCTTAGTTGGATTTACGTCCTAGTAACCGGAGAACTTGGGACGCACTTACAGGAATTTTATCCAAACAACAGTCCTCAGAGACTCTTGAAGCTAACCCTTTGTATGGCGTATTTGTTTCGCGGACAAAGACGCTTGAGTACTGCTTACCAAGCACGTATGCCTTGTCATAGTCGCCACAGACATGGGTCCCATCTCCTCGAAGCAATCGTGATATGGGCGATTTTGCACCACAGCGTCGTTAAACGTAGGCGAAGAATTTCTTGGGATTTTGCGAGGCAGTATTAGCTAAGCCCTTTTCATTCTGAAGCCGGGCCAACCTTAGATGTAGCTTGCACTCATTTCGAACCAACCTCTGACGTCCGACTCTCTAAGCATTGATCGCATGCTGCTTTTTTATCGAAACAGTAGGTATCTAGTGGTGGTCAAACGTCTTAATGCTATGGCTACACCAGCAACTGATACATCCTTTTCTATGGGCACTATCTCTGCTTAGCAGCAGCTAGTCGCCATAGCTCCCAATTAACATTGCGGATATCCTTAGCTCTCTAGGAGTCACTCCTTTCTTACAATGTTCATTCTCCTGGATTGTTCGTGTCACAGCTCACTGGTTTGTTGACCTATTCTGTGCCACCGTAGGATCCACTAGTTACTGAAGGCTTCAACCGAACTCTATTGCTGGCCACTCATCTCTACTGGCGCGCCGTTATCCGTCGTACGTCTTACGCGCATCCACTCTTCTTGACAGCAGCTAGGCATCGTTGTCCCCATGTAAGGATGGAGTCACTATTTGCTTTCCTACATTTTTCTGGAACATTTTTCCTTGCAATCGCTCGCTCGTTCATTTGCGTACTGAAACTCTAGGGATCACATTCGGTCAAACCTCTTAATGATACGGTTACACCAGCCTCTGATACATCTTTTCCTATAGCCACTATCTCTGCTCAGCAGCAGCTGGTCGCTGTAGGCTCTATTTGCGAACACCCGTAGCTCGCTAATGGTCAGTCCTTCCGTAGCTTGTTTATTCTCTTTGTATAGTTCTTCATAGCTCAGCTGGTTTGCCCTGCTATCCTTTGACACTGTAGTTACTCCATAGTAACTAGAATGATTAACCCAACAGACACTTTTGGCCACCGAATCCCGTTCCATTATCGCTATCTTTTGATCGTCTTACTTTTAACACTTAGTCTCCCCTTCATATCCATTTAATCTTAGCCTGCTTCTGGTATGCTCTGCTTCCTATCTTCATATACCCATGTTCAGTATAGCTATTGTGTCTTAGGTAATCCTTATCCCGTGGAGCATATATAAATACGGCCAGATCATCACTGTATTTTTTGGTTTCCGATAACAACCAATCGTGACTACACACCAACCTTCTCGTCCCAGGTAGAATTCGAACATCGTTAGCTTATACCTCATGAATTTCTTACCGGAATCCTGCTCTTTATCCTTATGCACATGAAAGTATTGTACCCATTAGGCCATGTCTCCTGCGTAATTAAAACATCTTTAGCGTAATATCTGTTACACATTGTACACTAGTTGTCTCAAATAAAAGTCTTAAACTAGGATTATGATCCAATGCTAGGTACATTGACTGTCCTTTTCGGTCTTCTCTCGGCCTGCTCCTCTCTCCCTTTTCTCTGAGGTCGTGAACATCTGAGGGATTTGGGATTGAACTGAGGAACTGCCTCCGTCTGGGATGGGACAAAATAACCAACAAGAACTTACTTGGACCATGGCATCACTTCCACTCTAACCATCTGCGCCCAACCACCGATATCCAGTGAGGGCAGCTGGACACGATTGCCTCGCTCCCCGGTAAATATACATAGTCAGAGAAGACCTCACGTGGATCTGCAATAGATCAACACATCATATTTAAAATGAATGTTTCGTTCCCGACCTACCAATGGACAGGACCCAGGAATGCAATAGGCAACCAGCCAAGGCATCAGCCAGCAGAAAAATGGGACACAACCTGACTGCGAATAACCGAGCAAACAAGCGTCCGACAAGAAACATAGCCAGTTGCAATTTGCCATTAAATGGATTGGCGGCAGTGTTCTAGGACGTGGTGGGTTTTCGCCTGGCAAGCGTTCTCCCTATAAAAAGCCACAAATGTCCGTTTAACAACACTGCAACGTGGCGTATGTGACTCGCCACCGAATAAAGTCACAGCCCATAACTTCACACTGGCAGGTCAACTAGCGTCACAATTCTAGTTAGGTTCGTTACACTGGAACTTCTACATCTGCGTATACTGTCGTCCTTTTACTTTCTACAATACGTTGACCTTTGCGTTACTTGTGCACCAACTCACTCTATCGGCATATTTCTAGAGCGTGCTCTTCCATTACCTTCCAACGGCTAATTCAGGATTCTCAACCTATTATTGGCTGAGGTCCCGTATCTCATGACAGCCGAATTATTGTTTCGCATTTTCACCATTGCACTGTTCCAATCATGGACATATGAACAATTTTCTACTGTCACTGTTACAGTTGCCATAAAATGTTGGTACAGTTGTACATATCTGATCATGCCTCCATGGGCGTGCCTCCCATAGTCGAGAATAAACTATTTATTTATTTATTTATACTTGTCAAACGTGCTGTTCAACGTAGCCGTTCGGTATGCTCGCCAGCATCTAGACCGCTCCTTTTGCAGGCCCTTCCCAGCGAAATCTTTCCTCGGAGGCTGCCCTTTCGATTACCTTCTTTTTACCAATTGGATGTGAGGTGCAGAAATGTCTACGAGGTGAGCCCTATGATTTTCCAAGCTATGTGAACAATATTGGTCTCGGTTATCGCACAATGCGATGGCCTATGTTTACCCCGCATCGCTTGGAAGTCCGCGGCCCAAATGTTCGGATACCAACTATGCCATCTATGCCACGAGTCCAGGGAAGGTTTGTCGGTAGAGCACGACCAGAAGACCGGTGGAGTATTTGTCATGGACATGTTGACCTCCGTCGCCAGATATCACAACTGGACTCTAACCGCAAGTACATATTTCAACTCGTAGCGAATAAGCAAGAAGACGCGTCAGTCTGGCGTACAGTGTACTGAACACTTAACGGTTTACATGTGAGCACGGAACGTTAGGGTGTGTCCTTGAGTGCGTGTGTGCGTGCTTATCTACGTGTGTGTGTAGGGCCAATCAGGTTCACGGTCATAGTGAGCGATCATTGGTTGAACACGTAACATTCAGGAAGCTCATCAGTTTGGAGAACGTTACGGCTGGTCAACCAAATCCTCGACCACGCCCGCTTATGGTGGTTCTTTCTAACCCAGAAGAGTGCAGGGCCTTACTGAGATTTGCCTTCATGCTCAAGGGTACCAAATTTAGCGTGCAACCAGACTTCCCGTTAGCGGATATGATAAAGTTAAAGGAAGCCATCAGGGACCTAAAAGCACGGCGTACAGCTGGCGAGCAATGTCTCCGATTAGTGGATTTTCAGGTGAACAGCCGGCGGTCCTTTTCCGCCTTGCCAGAACCTGTCGTACTTGGGGCACCTCCCAGGGCTGGTCATGCCGAAGTCCTCCAAGTAGTACTTAGTAACGTGAGTAGCCTGAGGAACCAGATGTGCGAAGTGGGTCTGATCATAGACAAATCTCATCCAGATATACGTGCTTTCACTGAAACGTGGCTGTTTGAAGAAATCACAGATGGCGAAGTATATCTGCCTGGCTACGCACTGTTCCGCGCTGACTGCTCCACTGGCCGTCAAGGGGATGGTGTAGCTCTTTAAGCGGGTTATCACATCGACGTATTGAGGATCAACGTTCTTCACGCTCTCGATAAATCTGTTTAGACTCCCTCAGTATTGAGTTGTGTTTCCTCGGTTCAGTTTACAGTCGTGTTAGTGTATAGAAGCCCTACGGGCACCTCCATTGGAATCATTGAGTTTATACGCACTCACTCTGCGAACAAGTGTCTGGTACTGGGAGACTTCAACCTCCCATGGGTTTGTTGGGATCATCTACATTGCAGTTCAGGGCTGGGATCGTTCGGTACCAAACCACTGGACTTGACGCTGCAGCCACCACTACACCAGTTCGTGGACCTCCTCACTAGGTACATTAGAAATCTGCAGCCGTCCATATTGGATTTCGTTTTTGGTTAGTCACGACTTTTTAAAAGACATTTAATACGACTCGCCTCTTGGCGCCAGCGCTCAAGTTTGCTTGTCTTTCCAATGGACCTTTAGCAGGACTTGCCAAGCTGCTACAGTTTGGTATTCGAAAATTTGGGCCGCGCGCTTCCAAGCGACGCGGGATAAAACTAGGTCATCGCCTTGTGTGACATCTGAGACCGATACTGTTCACATAACCTGGGGGAAACTTAAGCTCACCTCTTAGACATTTCTGCAACTCTCATCCCATTGGTAAGAGAAGGAAATCTAGGGCGCAGCCTCTGTAGACAGGTTCCGCGACGAAGCTCTTTCTAAAGAAGCAGTCTAAATATTGGCGAGCGTATCGAGCAGCACCGTTGAACAGCACGTTTGACTAGTATTGGTTGGTTCGAAATGAGTGCAAGCTACATCTTCAACAACAACGACATCAACAGCAGCATAACAAACATTTAAACTGATGCTATGCTGCCATACAACCATGAGGACCTTTGAAATAAAGAATAAGAAGAGGGAAAGAAAGGGGGACTTAACTGGAAAAGCTTAATGCCCTAAGCAAACATTCAGCTTCACGGCGCCTGCACCTTGTGTAGACAACATACCGTCACTAACAGCTGCCAATCATGCAAAGATAAGGCGGCTTCGGTGAGTCAGCTTCCTTGCGGCTTTCACTGCCACGCGTCATAATCGGCCATTACCTCGCAGATAACTCAGCACCAAACATGCTTTAAACAAGCCATCCGATTAGAAGAAGGCAGCAGACGCGCCACTGGTGTCGGTTGCGAGCCACGTCCTGCAAAATCTCGAGCCAAGCACAAGGTGAGTCACGTGGACTCCAACCCGGTAGGCGAGGCGGACCAACGGCACCCAGTTTGGTCGTCAGTGACTTCATTCCCGCTGCCAAGTCAACTTCTGTCCATCTCGAGCCTTGCGCCATCCTACACTAGGGAAACTGAACAAGGCCCTCCTAGGTACGCGGTGATCAAGCATGCGTAACACGTGCCCTAGCCAACGCAATTTATTCAGCGCTATCTATTGTTCTAGTCAGCTAGCATGATTATCACTACATAGGGCTCACCTACGCACATCATCCTTGCGGATATGCTGGTGCCGTCCGACTCCTGCATTGCTTCGCAAACAACGAGTATCAAAGACTTGAAGGCGCATCAGCGCTTCAGACCGAACGGGCCAATTCGCGCTCCCGTACAGCCCGGTCTTTCAGGCGGAGGGAAACTCCGTTCTGCCGCCAAACATGAAGCAGGTTCAAGAGGGCAGCTCTGGCCTTTGCAATGCGTGAGCTCACGTCAGTTTCTATGCGCCCATCATTGCTGATGCAGCTGCCAAGATAAGTGAAATGATCAACCACCTCGAATTCCTCGTTAGCAACCGTCAATGGGTCATCAAGTGGCTGGTGTTCCTGCAGCAACACTTTGCACCTCGAAGGTGCGAAGTGCATACCACATAATGGGACCACTCTGGACAGGCTATTCAAGGTTCATCGGGCCGCCGCAACGTCTTTGAAAAGCTACATCGTAGATAGGCCCGGTTTTAGTATGAAAAGGGCTTAGCTAATACTGCCTCAAAAATCTTGAGAAAGTCTTTGCTTACGTTAAACGACGTTGTGGTGCAAACACACCCATGTCACCATTGCTTCAAGGAGTTGGACCCATGCATATAGCGACTATGACAAGCATGTGTGCTTGATGAGCAGTGCTCAAGCGTCTTTGTCCGCGAAACAAATACGCCATACAAAGAGTTAGCTTCAAGAGTCTCTGAGGATTGTTGTCTGGATTAAATTCCTGTAACCGAGTCCCAAGTTCTCCGGTTGCAAAGAGACGTAAATCCGAATAAGGGTTTCGGGCCAGATGCCGTCCATCCAAAATTGTTGCACGAATTGGCAGTGGAACTCAGTGGACCTCTGACTTGTGTGTTTCAGAAGGCACTCAACTGCTATGCATTACCTTCTGAACCATTACTAGACATGTAGTGTGTTTGGCACGCTCTTTCAGCTAATCCGCACTACTGGTCCCAGAAAGCCAGGCGTCAGTGAGACAATCAGAGACAACGCCGGTGCGCTGATACACAATAAGGAACGCCGTATGGCTCGTTGGAAGGACTACTTTCAAGCTCTGTTCAGCTGGCCCCCTGCTCCCGGACCTCTTCCTACTCAGGTGATTCAGGACTAGCCATGGATGTTTAGTTTAGAGCCTCCGTTGGAGGCCGAGGTCCGAAATGCCACCACAGTCCTTAATCGTTTTCGTGGCGCTGGCCCGGATTCCCTCCCACCTGCACTACTTAAGGACGGAGGCGAGGTCCTCTGCAAGGCACTGACCTCCTTATTCGAATGTATCTGGAAGGAAGAGAGTGTCCTGGCTAATTAGAGCGGATGGATTATAGTGGCAATATACAAGAAGGGTAGCCGCACAGACTGTTCTAACCACAGGGGTAGTAGCCTAACGCCAGTTGTGACAAAATTACTGGCCTCGATTATCGTTCGTCGCCTCACTACGGAACGGAAATCTCGGATTAAGAAAGAGCAGGTCGGTTTCCGCCCAGGGCGTGGCTGTATAGACCATAATTCACTTTGCGGCAGTTGCTAGAGCAGCGCCACGCATACGGCAGATCGACAGTAGCTGTGTTCCTCGATTTCAAGAGTTCGTTCGATTCAGTCGATCGATCGATTCTGTTCGCAATACTTGCTCGGAAATGTGTTCCCACGAAATATGTGAACATCCTTCGTGCTCTATACTCGAACACTACAGGTCGTGTCAGGGTCTGCGGTGGCCTATCGGATAGCTTTCTGACCACAAGTAGCGTTCGTCAGGGTTGTCCAATTTCCTCATTTTTGTTCAATTTCGTTGTGGATTCTATCATGAAGTGTTCACTTGGGGATCTCAAGATGTAGGCGTTGAAGTGCTGTCTGGTGAAAGGATAGTTGCTCTAGATTATGCGGACGATATCGTCTTGCTTTTCGACGATGTTGGGGCGGCACAATCAGCCCCATATATCCTGCCCAGCGTGGTCCCATTATTTGGTATGCACTTCGCACCTTCGAAGTGCAAAGTGTTGCTGCAAGACCACCAGCCACTTGATGACCCCTTGACGGTTGCTAACAAGGAATTCGAGGTGGTTGATCATTTCACTTATCTTGGCAGCTGCATCAGCAATGATGGGCGCATAGAAACTGACGTCAGCTCACGCATTGTAAAAGCCCGAGCTACCTTCTTAAATCTGCGGCATCTTTGGCGGTAGAAGGGAGATTCTCCCCCGTATGAAAGGCCGTGTATACAAGGCCACTGTGGGAGCCGTTCTGCTCTACGGTGGCGAAACTTGGCCCCTTCGTTCCGAAGAGCTGAGGCGCCTTCAAGTCTTTGATCATCGTTGTCTGCGAAGCAATGCAGGAGTCGGATGGCACCAGCGTGTCCGCAAAGGTGATGTGCGTAGGCGAGTACTGGGTAGTGATAATCATGCTAGTTCCTTAGAACAATAGATAACACTGAACAAGTTGCGTTGGCTCGGGCACGTGCTACGTATGCCTGATCACCGCGTACCTAGGAGGGCCATGTTTAGTCTGCCAGGCTTAGGGTGACGCAAGGCTCGAGGTGGACAGAAGTTGACTTGGCAGCGGGAAATGAAGTCACTGACGACCAAAGTGGGTGACGTTGGTCCGTCTCGCCTACCGGGTTGGAGTCCACGTGACGCCTTGAGTTCGGCTCTAGAGTTTACAGGACGTGGCTCGCAACCGACACCAGTGGCGCGTCTGCTGCCGTCTCCTAATCGGATTGCCTGTTTAAAGTGTGTTTGGTGCTGAGTTATCTGCGAGGTAATGGCTGATTATGACGCGTGGCAGTGAAAGCCGCAAGGAAGCTGACTCACCGAAGCCGCCTTATCTTTGCATGATTGGCAGCTGTTAGTGACGGTATGTTGTCTACACAAGGTGTAGGCACCTTGACCCTGAATGTTTGCTTAGGGCGTTAAGGTTTTCAGTTAAGTCCCTCTTCTCTCCCTCTTCTTATTCTTTATTTCAAAGGTCCTCATGGTTGTATGGCAGCGAAGCATCAGTTCAAATGTCTGATGTACTGCTGTTGCTTTTGATGATTATGCTGAGTTTGTTTGGCGGTTAGTGCGACCTAGCACCACATGGTGTCTAGAGCTTGGATTGCAATGATTGTTAAGATGCTGAAACTGAGGCTGATATCATAATACAATGCGACATTGCCGCCTGGGTTAGCGCGGGCAGCGCGGAGAACTGACATGTGAATAAGTTGGATCTCTCCGCCGGTTACGTCGTCGGAGAACCACGTTTCCGTTATGGCTAATAGGTCCGCTGGCCTTGACAGTAGTTTGGACTGCAGCTCAGTTTGTTCAGAGATGAGGCACTATGTGTTCGCGCAGATGCAGGCGTGGCTGTTTGCGTGATGAGCACGGAAGTAAATAGGGTGCTGCCGGTCAACAGAAGACCGGCAGTGCACCGTTTCTTAGTTTAGAGGAGTGGAGCCGCTAAGGTTGGTAGTTGTGGAAGCAAGGTGTAAGTCGTCGGAGCACAAATGGGTGCTAGCGCTTGGGTCCTTAAATGGCTGAAGCTTGGAAGGTGTGGGTGAATACATTACTTCAGGCACCGAGGCAAATGGTTCGGTGATATACCGTCTGAGGACCGTTTGGTCAGGGTGTGTCGATTCCGAGTTTTCCGCTGCTGCTGCTGCTGCTAGGGATTGTGAGAAGCTGTGCTCCTCATCCCCGGGTGCCTAGCAGGATGCAGACGGACATTTGTTAGTTCTCGTCTTTAATAACATACCAGATGATGAGTGCTTCGGTTGTCATGCTAGCGGTGAGGAATGTCACTTTCAGGAGCTGGGGCTGTAATTGTACAACGTGTTGGACATGGTACGCGGTGAACGCGCGTTGTGATAAATAAATAAATAAACTTTTATTCTCGACAAGGCGAGGCACACCTTTACAGGCATGACCATGCTTAGCTAAATTAGTGTGATCAACAATGTACGAAAAGTACATGTTTGGCATAACAGTGTATGTAAGTGTATGAGTGTATATACGTATGTAATTTTGTATGAATGTAGCTTGTGTCTTTGAATATGCCGAAGCACTTTTGACTGTTTGTTATCCTCAGGAATGTGAGCATAAGCGATTGATGTCTGCGAGTTGGATAGCACTTTCCGGATATCCAGCAAATATGGTGTATACACATATGTAATTTTGTATGAATGTAGCTTGTGTTTTTGAATATGCCGGAGCATTTTTGACTGTTTGTGATCCTCAGGAATGTGAGCATAAGCGATTTATGTCTGTGGGTTGGATACCATTTTTCGGATATCCACGGGCTAGTGACTTTATTTTGTGGCGAGTCACATCCGCCACGTCGCAGTGTTGTTAAACAGATATTTGTGGCTTTTTATAGGGAGAAGGCTTGCCAGGCGAAAACCCACCACGTCCTGGAACACTGCCCCCGAACTATTTGCTGGAACGAGTTAAACCCGAACCACCCAGCTGGCACCACGAGGAGGTTGTTCGGCTAGCCAGCCGATGACAATATTTAGTGTCTACTGAAGGAACGGCCAAGGATTACAATCATGTTGTTGTCGTTGCTGTAAAGTTGCGTCAAGGGCATGCAGTTCTGGAAGGCCGTGCACTATGATAAATACATAAATTATTGGTACATTCTCGGTGAAACGAGGCACACTTGTGAAGGCGCGATCTAATATGCATACAAGCATAGCTGCTTTGGAATAGTAAAACATCGTTTTAAGGTACGGTATAACCGAAAGACTGTAGTTCGTACGAGTGGACATTTTGTCAGGTAATAGTTCGACCAAGGAACACGATGGCGCTGGGTCGCGTAAAAATCACTTATAACTGTTGTGTCAATATTTATTTTATTTATATTCGAATTCGGCGTGGTTTCATTATGTAATAATCCATGAGCACAGGAGTCAAAGCAAGCTTTGGACGCAAGCAGTGGCCATTAAATACTCGGAATGCTTTTTGTTCCACCAATGCATTCTCCATAGCAAAATTCAATGCAAAGGTTGAATGCAGAAGTCTGATGACTGCGTAAGTGTAGATGTTCAGCTGTGACTTTAGGCGGTGGTAAGCCACATTCGCTATGTCATAGTTTTGTTAAGCGGACAGTTGTAGCTTTTGTATGGAGAACGCTTGCCAGGCGAAAACCCATCACGTCCTGGAACACCGCCGTAACTTCTTTTGGGCAGTAGTGCAAGCCGGCGATGCATCCTAAGGACCGATTTTGCACTGTATTATTCGCGGTCGGTTGGCGGCCAACGCAAATAAATAAATAAATATTTTATTCTCGACAAAGCGAGACACGCCTTTTGGGCTTGATCATCATATTGCAAGATTGTACATGATAGCAGAATAAGCAGCACCAAAAGCGGGAGTAGTATAGTTGGAGACAGTAGTGTATGCCCATAAGGCCCAAAGGTTGTATGAAGTCTAGGTACACAGAATGCGAGAGGTAGAGATAATAATCAGATCACTAATATGTTAAGTTGATGCGGAACTAGTCCGATGACGTCCCGTACGCGGTGTGGGTTAGGTGAGTGAAGTATGAGGAAAGGCTGAAAAATCTTAAGAATAGTGGCATGTCACTACTCAAACATGTAGGCGTGTTTGTGCGAGAGCAGAAATAAGCACAGAACTTGTAAATGTGATATCGGTCAACTTGCCAATGTGTGTTAGGGGCGGTGAGTTTATTGAGTGGCGAGTCACATCCGCCAAGTCGCGGTGTTTTTAAACAAACAGTTGTGGCATTTTGTAGGGAAAACGCTTGCCAGACGAAGACCCACCACGTCCTGGAACACTGCCGGCTGGTGATATGACATTGACAAGATTGCGTCTGACTGATTGGCTTGGTGATTATCCTGCAGTAGTCGGTGCAACCGGTCAAAGATGCACAAGAGTTGTAGCTTCGAATGATGAGTGGTGCAGGTG
Organism: Dicrocoelium dendriticum; assembly: GCA_944474145.2. NCBI lineage: Eukaryota > Metazoa > Platyhelminthes > Trematoda > Plagiorchiida > Dicrocoeliidae > Dicrocoelium > Dicrocoelium dendriticum. The sequence goes on along the minus strand of OX104065.1, from coordinate 5,580,749 downwards.
AGTAACAACTTTGCTAATAGAGACTTCTGTTTTATACTTGTGCGATTGCGCAGACCTTGTCCAGCTGTCCACGCTGGACTTATCCTGGTGATGGTGGGTGCAATTTTTTCATGTGGCTGAATACGTCCATATCAGGCGAAAAAGACATTTCTTTGTCCAGTGCGGGATCTTTCCGGCTTTCTTATCACCCAACATGACATCATAAATCCTGCAAATTTGAGTAATAATTGTGTGTGTTATTGTCTGTTTTGTCAAGTGAAAACTCCTTCAAAGGTTGTTGGAACGACCATTTATTCGAGCGCCATTGAGTGGAAACAAAGCTGTCCGTGAAATTGCATCAACAGAGCTCCAGTTGAATGGAGAATCAGTGTTCTTTCGGAAATATAGGTCACCGGAACCAATTAGTTTGAACACAGGTGAGAAGCAGCAAAGCTATCCGTAGCAGTGAAGATAATCACGACAGGATTGTTTGTTGCAGGTTAGCACCGTGCACAGCACATAAATGGTTTACCTAACGTAGTTGAATAATAAGGCGAACTTCCGACTCTGATTTTGAAATCGAGGTCCCTCAGCCGTTCATCATATCTCTTTAGCTCACTGAGAGAGATGAATGGCAGAGATAGTCCCGGCGCAACACTTTGGAATTGTCGTTGTAGCATTTGCAACATCGCTTCTGACATGCGACGATGGCCGACCAATTCTGATCGAAAGAGATACAACTCATCTAAAAATAAGGCTGAGTGCAATGCAATACATCTGTCGCGTCTTACATTTTATGGCCTGCAGTTCGTGCAGCACATCCAGATTGCTTGGTTGGACGTCAGCAATAGCCGGTGGCGCGATTACTGTTTAATAGGGGCAGTATGAAATCGATACTTACGGTTGCTTGTTGATGGTCCTGGACGTGACGGACTAATGCCACTGAACAGAGAGGAGGACGCACGTGCGAAGGTTGCTGCAGAAGGCCTTTTGGGTTTGCTTGGACGCGCGGCATCCTCGTCATCGGAGCGCGAACGGATGGGCCGGCGTCTAAGGGGAAATAAAAAACACAATACTCACATTGAACGCTTAGCTGGAAGGCCCATGGGAATTGTATCGTCTGTCGATGGCAGCATCCCGCGCTCAGATTGCCGTTCCATTTCTCGGGCATGCTGGAAGCTAACTAACGACGTGGGTTAATATAAGAGAAATACTTACTGGTGCTAACGCTTTTGGACACGGCAGCGCTGACCACATCGACATCCGGCGCAGTGTGATTTTTCACCGCTGCATAGTAGTGCGTACCCCTCACTGAAGGTATTTCAGTGTTACTGACAATAGTTATTAAATCCTCGGAGTCACGGAGTTTGACAACGCTGTATCCCTGAAAAGCCATCATTGCTGAGAAAGAAAGACGTTAGTATTTAAAGTGTATAACTGTGTGGCAAAGGGTAAATTACAAGAAAATCGTTCAAGGGTAAAGCAATGCACTTAAATAGAATATGACAGACAGAGAAGGTACATACCTCAGTTGACAACTGCGATGCACGGAAGATGTACGCCGTTGAGGAATCCACGCTATGCGTGAACAGACTACGGAGATTCATAAATTCCCGGCATTGCACGACAATGTTCCCGGACACATTCACAGACACATCTGTCAGTACTCTGGGTTTGGCGTCGATGATGACCACGTTATCCGGCTTTTCAGTGGAAAACAAAATGCCGTGCAAACAAAACGCCTTCTGACCCTTATATGTGCACATCTCTACATTCCCAACGGTGCTTGCGTTGCTGGAAGTAGGAGGAAGCTGTTCCTCTTCCGACGTACGCCGCATGACTTGAGCAACCGGATGCGGGGAATCGTGAATCATGCGCTTGATGGAAAACAAGTGAGACTCGAAGGGAAATGCTGAGAAGCAGTCTAGAGTCCCCATCTTTCGTGCCTCAGCGGGAAGATGAACCAGTGGGTGTACGTTCCACGTCATCTCACTGGGACCATAAAGATCAAAGTAATCATGTAATAATACATGAATTAAAGGAACAAGGAAATAAAATAAGGCAGTGTGAAGGCGAGTGTGGCACATGATATAAATAGCAAATGAGAGATCTAGAAAGTTTTGATAGAAAGCGTCAGGCAATACCTCAATTAAACAAGCTGGTCCGGCGTATAGCAAAAACTGACGCAACTCAGTTGCCTTCCAAGATCGGTATTCATCCAGTGCTCGAAGCTTACGTGGAAAGTCCGATGTCCAGGAAGGCCCGAACTCATGCAACCGTTCGTTTGCTAAAATCAATCGCTCTCCGCGCAGTCGAAATCCACTGTCCGCGGGCGAAGTAAGCCAGTTTTTATCATTCCGTGCATAACACCCAAACATACTGAAGGCATATAGTCAATTGGGAAGTCCTCAACCAAATCGACATTCAAAGCAGCAAAAGGCGACGGTTGGCTATCATTCCTTAGAACGGATGCATTAGTCCGTAGTATGCTATCAGTAAGTGGGTCCGTTACCTTGCGGCTTATATACACACGACGTTGGGTGCATTTGTCACAGCTGTAATAACCCCAATGTTCTTTTTTCTTTTCACATACGCGCGTGCAGGGGTATCACAGATAACGGCTTTAAGCTTGAATAATCATTGGCGTTGCAAAGTAGGTATCTCATTAACTGTGTCGTACAATTAATCGTCCACGTCATTCGGCTTCGAGGTCCCACCATAAACACCAACAATGAATGGCTTCGTAATCACTGGCCTTATGACACGGCACAAGATTGGCCATACATGCATCTTGGATGCATTAAATGGCTTAAACGCGTCGATATGCAACTGATAGTCAACAGTGTCATCAGCGGCGAGCGAAATAGCAGAGCATGCCCACTTTAAACCTATCAGCAGACCTAGGTGACCGTAAGTTCCCGGTGAAACAACGCGAATGCGGGAGGTCCGTGGGGTGTGCATCAACGTCCGGTAATCCTTTGGCAAAAATGACATCCACGGCTGCACAAGGTACAACAGTGGACGAACAAAAGACGCAGGTACTTGAGATTTTGCGATCAATTTTCTCAAGTTATGTACCAAATCCTCGGGGTCCCTGTCATCTTCACTGCGGTTGATAACGTGTGCAGGTGGCTGAACTGTGTAAGCAAGCATATTTAAGATATGTTAAAGATGCTCTTACCCTTCTGTCGTTTAGCTTCTGACAACAGAAGCTGAATTTTGATGTCATTCTTTTCGCTGCACGGTAAATGGTGCTACGAGACGGAAACTGTGCAGTTAATTGATAACTTGGTCGACGTAACATGCTGAAAAGGAACACCTACGTATCAAACAATGTTTAACCATTATACTGATAGATACACCTGCGGAAACGCAGTTTCAACGAAGCTCGACAATAGCGCAGAACAAAGCAGTATCAGCGTCCAAGGTTACGAAACCGAAAACGGCCAGATAAAAGGACCTGCAGATGCATTTAAACCGCTGGGGTTATGGTCAAATAATAGCAAATATAATGCATATCAACTATTACTTTATTAACAGATGTCAAACTTAATGCATTTAGCTGCAAGTAATGCATTAATACTTGAAGTGGACATCTGTCCAGTTTATGTCCAGGTTGCTACGTTTAGTGTTACGTTTGTGCTACCAGGGGTGAGCACATACCTACAAATGTTTCTTTGCATCGAGCTAGGGAAGCCGGTAAGGAAACACAGACATATATATATACATATATATATATGTATATAACGATATATATGTATACATATATATGTAATTGGATAGAGACGAAATGATATGTAAATCGGGGTATATCTTTGCTTATATATAGATATATATATACATACATATATATATATATGTTATTGCATATATATACATATAAATGTATATGTGTATATCTATATGTCCAACAGTGTCAATAAGGTACGTATTTTAATATCGCGGTGTAAATATTTACATATAAATATATATTTATACATATATATGCCTGTATTTATGTTATCGTCATATATTTTTATATGTATATATGTATAAATATACACAAATATTATTTGTTTGTGTATTTATGTACATGTATATCCATTGGTTTCATATACATGCATACCTGCATATTTGCATACGGCATTTTCTACCGATATATACGATGTGTGCATGCAACGAATTGGTATGCATGAAATGGCATAGGAAAAGGTATATATGCCCATATATATACTTATATTTGTATATATACATGTATATTAATATTTATTTTTATTTGAAACCGGTGATAAAGGTACGCGAGTAAGGTGACAGTTTACATGTGTATACCGAGGTGATGAAGACTTTCAGAGTTCATGTTGTAACAGTGCCAGTTATCAAGAAGCTGATTGTGCGAGCACATCGTCGGCACTTGTAAATAATCCGATTCACTATGTGGTTGGTGGCATCCGGTTTTTGATTAGCTTATCACTGTAGCGAGCCACAGGAGGAGTTCGCGTACCGTGGTGCCATGGGTGGATATCGCTGCACCAGCCAGAGCTGTAAGCGCACACCCATATGTAGTATAATGCGGACGGAATAACGGGTACCAGATAACGGGTAGCAGATATTTGTGCACCTGGTTAACCTACACAGCAAGGCGAAGGACAGGAGGTATTACAAGGAAGCTGCATTCAATTTAAACGACAAGGTGAAATGGAATGAATGCAAAGATGCGCACCGATATCGTGGCTGATCTCTTTCGTAAATTGACATAAGAAGTAATTTCCTTAGGGAGGAATCCGCGATAAGTGATATATGTCCAAAGGTTGCTTATAAATGCTGTACAAACAATGAGGCCGGCGAAGTTAAGGGCAGCTAGCATAAGCAACATGCCGACATAAGGGAACATAGCCGGAACTTAATCAGGCATTGTGAAGCAAGCAAATGAAGTGGAATAAATAAATAAATAAACTTTTATTCTCGACAATGCGAGGCACACCTGTACAGGTATGATCATGTTTAGCTAACATAGTGTGATCAAAATGTACAGAGAGTACATGTTTGGCATAAAAGTAAATGAAAGGTATACAGCCTAAAGAGAGGTAGTTCAAGTGCAATTTGCTTTAGTCCAACTGCGTTGAAGAAGCGCTAATAAGGGACCACCGGCGGCAGCATTGGGCGCATACATATGCATTTATATCTTTGTGTACATATATATATATGTATACATATATATATACATATATACATATATATATGCATAAATATATATACATGCATATATATATATGTATATATATAGATGTCCGCTTTCAATGAGTAGGCCATCAAGAACAGGCCTGCAAGTGTCTGTATGACGGATTGCGGTATCACCAAAAGACGCGTCATTGACCGCTGTAACCCGCTGTGGAAGCGCTTTCGCCGAAAAGTAGGTTGGGTGGTTGGAGGGAGTTGGATGGGTACCCGCTTGCTTGGAAGAATGCATATAGGTTAGTCCTAGGGAACGTTTGTTTTGTTTTGCGGCTCACGTGGCCTCTTCGCTGCGCAATACCTGGGCAATTCTTGCTGCATATCTCTCCGAAGTGCTGCAAAAATGTGCGGAGTATTTTATAATGATACGCTTTCATGCCTTTCATGGCACTCATTCACCGGCGTAACAAATTGCAATGATTGCGTATTACTGCATTACCGCATGTGTAATGCACTACATGTGTGTGTATCTGTATCACACATATCACTTACACATAAGGATGTACATCTACAGACGTATATGTACGTTGAACTGCATGTTGATGTGCTGCTGCTACGGAGAAAGTAATGGGAGTCTGCGCGGTGTCTGCGTCCAGCAGTGTTGTCACTCACTAAATGTGCAGCCGACTGTGGTGCAAGCAATGCCATCTGCGGGTTTCGTTTCCCGACATGCAGCCTCTTTGCCTTCCCTTTTAAGGGTTGTTGGCCGCGGTTGATGGAGGATGCCTCACATGAACATGCCTGGTAGTATTAATAACTCCGGTGTACACCGCATATTTGGTGTGGATGGAGCTGTGGTTTGTGCAGCTAAAGGCATCCATGGTTGCGGACATTTACAGATTAAATCGTTGACATGTTTTTCCAGCGTGGAAGGCGCAAGCAGTTGCTGGATGCGGACGGCAACGGCTGCATCCTGTACGGTTGCGTACATTTTGGACGTTCAGGATTGCGCGGCAAGCGGGTAGTTAATATTACTAAATAAATAAATAAATAAATATTTTATTCTCGACAAAGCGAGACACGCCTTTTAGGCATGATCAGCACATTGCATTATTGTACATGATAGCGGAATAAGCAGCACCAACAGTGGGAGTAGTAAAGTTGGAGACAGTAGTGTGGGCCCATAGAGCCCAAAGGTTGTATGTAGTCTATGTACACAGAATGCGAGAGGTAAAAATAGTGATCAGATCACTTATATGGTACGTTGATGAGGAACTAGTCCGATGAGGTCCCGTAAGCAATGTAGGTCAGTGAGTGAAGTATGAGGAAACGGGTGGAAAATACTTAAGAATAGTGGTATGTCACTAGTCAGATACGTAGGCGTGTTCATGCGAGAGCCGATATATAAACAGAACTGGTAAATGTGGTGTCAATCAACTTGCCAATGTGTTAGGGGCGGGGACTTTATTGAGTGGCGAGTCACATCCGCCACGCCGCAGTGTTGTTAAGCAGACATTTGTGGTTTTTTGTAGGGAAAGCGCTTGCCAGACGAAGACCCACCACGTCCTGGAACACTGCCGGCTATTGATATACATTGGCAGGATGGTATCTGACCGATTACCCTCGCGGATATTCGCAGTCACGCAACGCCAATTTGTTTCCTATGGCTGTGTAGTCGCCTTCGGAGTCCATTACAAGTGGTTGGAGCTGTTGAAGTCGGACGACTCAGGTGACTTGTATTGAATTGATCAGTTTCCTAGGTTCTTTAGTGTGTCATGATTATGAAGTGCGGGTTTTTCTTTGTTCTTTATTGAATCCGTGTTCATGGGAGCGTCGCAGGAACGTCTTCAGCGGTGTTCGGTGCAGATAATGTTATCCTGTAGAACAAGGGTGAGAAGAAAAACGGACCGAGCAAACTGCTAACAAAATTGAACAGGACTATGTGATTGTATAAATATAAAATTTATGGTAAAGATGTGCTGGCTGAAATCAATGGAGTGACCGATGAGATGATGCTAGTGGTAACTATACCGCCAAAGAATAGTTGCGATATGAGCGAAGAGAGACGCCAAACAATAGGGAAAGACGTTAATGTGAGCTGAGATGCATGATAGTGGAGCCGAGAGGCAAAAGTCAATCAGAGACCGGAAATTCGGCTTTCGTTAGGCGTTACCAAGCATAGAGATAATGATTCAGACAAAGAAGAGTATCATAAGGTTGTAACTTATACCAATGAGAACTTGAGTCGCTAGCAGCCGATGCTGAAAATAAGAGAGGCCTTGGCTTGAAACCTATGGGCATTTGGAGCCTCAGAGGACTGACTTGGCCAAAATGTTTTGGAATGAGACGCACAGAAGTAATGGTAACCAAAAGAGACCTGGGATGTTGCGCTGACGCTAGTGATAACTATACCGCCATTGGACTGTTGCGATATAGACCAGAAGAGAGGCAAAACACGAGAGGGGACGTAATTGTGCGCTGAGAAGCATGAGAATGGAGCCGAGAAGAAAACCTCGACCAGGGACCTGAGATTGTCATTTCCGTAGAACGACCAAGCATGCAGATAATGTGTCAAATGGATGCTAGCACATAAGGCAGTTAATAATACTGGTAAGAAAATTAATCGGTGGCAGCCGATCCTCAAAAGAAGAGAGGCCTTGGTTTGATGCCTATGGGCATTTGGGGACTAATAGGCTGGAGTAGTCGAAGAGGTTTAAAACTGAGTACCACAGTAGCAAAGGGAATCAGAAGAAGCTTAAGGTTTTGCGCTGACGCTAGTGATAACTATATCGCCATTGAACCGAAGCGATATGGACCAAAAGAGAGGGAGACGATACTTGTGAGCTGAGAAGAATGATAGTGGAACCGAGAGGCAAAAGTCAAACAGAGACCTGAAATTGCAATTTGCAGGCGACCAAGCATGCAGGTAATGAACCAGCATCATGAGGCTGTTTCTTATGCTAATAAGAACTGTAATCGATGCTCAAAGGAAGAGAAGCCATTGTTTAAGACCTATAGACATTTGGAGCCGGATGCCGGTGCGGTCCAGGAGGTTTAAGAGTGCGTGGCGCAGTAGGAAAGTGGATCAAATGAGACCTAGTATGTTGTGCTGACGCTATGGGAACCTAAACCACCATTGAACCGATGGGATATGGACCAGAGAAGAGGCTAAACAAGAGAGGGGACATAATTGTGATCTGAGAAGCATGAGAGTGGAGCCGAGAGGCAAAATTCAACCGGGGAGCTGAAATGTCAATTTCGGCAGAAGGACAAAGCATGCAGGTAATGTGCAAGACTGAGGCGAGTACAAAAGGCAGTTAATTATAGAGATGAGAACGTTTGCCCACGGCAGCCAATGTTTGAATGAGAGAGGCCTTGTTTTGAGACCGATGGTTATTAGGAGCCTGAGAGGCCGGACAAGTCCAGTAGGTTTAATAATGAGTGTCACAGTAACGAAGGGAATCAAAGGAACGCTAGTAAGTTTCGCTGGCGTTAGAGGCACCTATACCGCCATTGAACCAATGCGATATGGACCAAAAGAGAGGGAGACGATACTTGTGAGCTGAGAAGAATGATAGTGGAACCGAGAAGCAAAAGTCAAACAGAGACTTGAAATTGCAATTTGCAGGGGTCCAAGCATATTATAATGTATCAGACGGAGGCGAGTACATGAGGCTGTGTTTTATGCCAATGAGAACTTGAATCGATGTTGAATGGAAGAGAAGCCTTGGATTGAGACCCATAGGCATTTGGAGCCTGAGAGGCCGGACTAGTCCAAAAGGTTTAGGAGTGAGAGCCACAGTAGCAAGAACATATAGCGACGCCTGGGATTAGGCATATAGAAAATGACTCGGACGGAGACGAGAATCATGAGGCCGTTACTTCTACCGTTAACAACCTCAATCGATGGCAGCCGATCCTCAGAGGAAAAGAGCCCTTGGCTTGAGACCTTTAGTCATTTGGAGCCTGAGAGGCCGGAGTAGTCCAATGGGTTTAACGATGAGTGCCATAGTAGCAAAGAGAATCACACGGGTGTTAGTAAGTTGCGTTGACATTTGAGGCACCTATACCGCCAGTGAACCAATGCGATATGGACCAAAAGAGAGGCCAAACAAGAGAGGGGACGATACTTGTGAGCTGAGAAGATTGATATTGGAGCCGAGAGGCAAAAGTCAATCAGAGACCTGAAATTGCAATTTGCAGGGGTCCAAGCATATTATAATGTATCAGACGGAGGCGAGTACATGAGGCTGTTTCTTATGCCAATGAGAACTGTAGTCGATGCTCAAAGGAAGAGAAGCCACTGTTTAAGACCTATAGACATTTGGAGCCGGATGCCGGTGCGGCCCAGGAGGTTTAAGAGTGCGTGGCGCAGTAGGAAAGGGGATCAAATGAGACCTAGTATGTTGTGCTGACGCTATGGGAACCTAAACCACCATTGAACCGATGCGAAATGGACCAGAAAAGAGGCTAAACAAGAGAGGGGGACATAATTGTGATCTGAGAAGCCTGAGAGTGGAGCCGAGAGGCAAAATTCAACCGGGGACCTGAAATGTCAATTTCGGCAGAAGGACAAAGCATGCAGATTACGTACAAGACGGAGGCAAGTAAGTGAGGCAGTTACATATACAAATGCAAAACGGAGACTAACGCACGTGGATACGAATCCTACAAATCCCAGGCGCACGCTTGATTTGAGGCGATTCATCTCTCATGAGTACGGCAGACGTGTAACCTGTGTGGAACTGAGCAATTTGCGCATTCGTCATGGAAATGCGACCTCATGAGAAGGGTCGTAGGTGGCAAACTGGTTGAAGCGCACAGTGTTTGCCCGTTGGTATCTGAGGGTAGCCAGATTCTGTAGGTATTCATCTGCAGTGACAATGGCATTTTCCTATATGAAACAACATCATCCGGAAGGTACACAAAGGTTTCCTCCATTGAGGGGTACAGGGGGTAGGTGACCCCACCACAACCGGCAGCTACGGCAACGGGTGTGATCACACTGGCAACACTTCCAGGTTGGTACTGTTGCTGTTGCTGAAGGACTGCTGCAGCTACTAGGTGATGCGACAGGTGGGCATATGGGGACGTGCCTGTAGACGTAGCAGAGTGCAGTGTAGACGGGAGGTAAAGAGCATCTCCACTGGGCTGCGGAAGCATCATTGTGGCGTACGGAGTTGCAGTCCGGGCTAGCATTTGGTAATCCTGGCTACGCAAAGAACAAGCAGACATTCCATTCTGAAAGCCAATGAAGTCCAGCACCACCAGAAACATTGCTCACCAACCGCAGCTCCCGGTCCGTCTACCTAATTGTACAGCCCTCTTGCTGGGACGGGACACAAACTCGTGTCTCCAGCAAACCAGTTCGCCGTATGCAACCAACTGCACCAGTGGTGGCTGGAATGAACCTGGCAACCGGTGATCACACCGGTAATCACTAGTGATTACAGTACAGATCGCAGCACAGTGCTTTCTCGGGCAGAAATCTATCGGTGTGATCACCGGTTGCCAGGTTCATTCCAGCCACCACTGGTGCAGTTGGTTGCATACGGCGAACTGGTTTGCTGGAGACACGAGTTTGTGTCCCGTCCCAGCAAGAGGGCTGTACAATTAGGTAGCCGGACCGGGAGCTGCGGTTGGTGAGCAATGTTTCTGGTGGTGCTGGACTTCATTGGCTTTCAGAATGGAATGTCTGCTTGCTCTTTGCGTAGCCAGGATTACCAAATGCTAGCCCAGACAGCAACTCCGTACGCCACGATGAGGCTACGCCAGCCCAGTGGAGATGCTCTTTGCCTCCCGTTGTCACTGCAATCTGCTACGTCTACAGGCACGTCACCATATGCCCACCTGTCGCATCACCTAGTAGCTGCAGCAGTCCTTCAGCAACAGCAACCGTACCAACCTGGAAGTGTTGCCAGTGTGATCACACCCGTTGCCGCAGCTGCCGGTTGTGGTGGGGGTCACCTACCCCCTGTACCCCTCAATGGAGGAAACCTTTGTGTACCTTCCGGATGGTGTTGTTTCAAATAGAAACATGCCATTGTCACTGCAGAAGAATACCTACGGAATCTGGCTACCCTCAGATACCAATGGGCAAACACTGTGCGCTTCAACCAGTTTGCCACCTACGACCCTTCACATGAGGTCGCATTTCCATGACGAATGCGCAAATTACTCAGTTCCACACAGGTTACACGTCTGCCGTACTCATGAGAGATGAAACGCCTCAAATCAAGCGTGCGCCTGGGATTTGTAGGATTCGTATCTACATGCGTTAGTCTCTGTGTTGCATTAATATTAACTACCCGCTTGCCGCGCAATCCTGAACGTCCAAAATGTACGCAACCGTACAGGATGCAGCCGTTGCCGTCCGCATCCAGCAACTGCTTGCGCCTTCCACGCTGGAAAACATGTCAACTAGTTAATCTGAAAACGTCCGTATTGCTCCTCTATGTCCTCAACACTTTCATACTTTCTAATAACAAAGGAACTGAACACATCGCCATCATCCACAGCCATAGCGGTAGCATAAAAATAACTATGGCCACCGAAATATTATAACATCTATCACACATATGTACCCTTACCGGCAACGCTTCCTATGGCATCATAATTAACACACAATCCCTTTCTCCACACACCATCTTGCTATTTCCAGGTAATGCACGTTCATCCTCCTTGGCAACGTCGCTAGGTAACCTCGTTGCTATGTACAATTTGCACCACGGAACGTACGGAAACAACACAATTTTTTCTTCCGCCGATCAGACAGTCCCGTTTTAATGAGTAGTTAATTAAAG
>OX104065.1:5547028-5568320 GCA_944474145.2 Dicrocoelium dendriticum | reverse complement strand
GCGCGGAATAGGAAAAACCAACCCCTGCGGAAAGAATACTAGATGACCAAACACTGCTTGAGCGATTGGTCTCATTGCTATTTGATAAAGGCGAACAGGGAATCAATATTGTATCTGCCTTCCGTCCTGGTAAAAAACAAGATGATATCTCGAGAAATCGCCCCCTTAAAATCGTTTGCCGGGATGAGGAGGAATGCCGACGCATCCTGCGAAGGACCTCGCGTCTCAAAGGCGAGCCATTCTATGTACTTCGTGACCTCTCACCGGAAGATCGAGTCAAAATGAAAAAGGCCGTAGCAAAACTACGTACAAGACGGGAAGTGGTGAAACAGACCTCCAGATTGTGGATTTTCGAGTAGTTCGAAGGACTCCGAAAACCCGTTGGAGGCCAATTCTCCTCACCACCGGACAATAAACTATAAGGTCCCGTTGGAAACCACTGTTCGTCCTCCCCAAGACTTAAAAACAAGGAGAAAGAGTGGACTACATGTGTTGGTTGCAAATGTCCGTAGTCTCAGAAACAAATTTGACGAGGTACACGCTCTTACCGCAAAGCTACTTCCTGACCTGTTGGCCTTCACTGAGACCTGGCTCACTTCAGACATTTCCGACTCTAAGATCCACATCTCAGGATACCAACTTTTCCGTACTGACCGATCTGGAGCAAGAGTTGGTGGTGGCGTAGTTCTCTACTGGAGAGAGGATCTTAAAGTTCATCTCGTAGAAGCCGTCAGCGACGCTGTTGGTGGCGCAGAGCTACTTTGGTGTAGGATCAACGATGGCTTCAAATCCCTTATGGTTGGCGTCATCTACAAAGCCCCGTGGGGACATGGTACTTCTGTACTAGACTTTATCAACTCACATGGAAACCGCAGAGATTGTCTTATTGTGGGTGACTTCAATGCCCCGCATGTCAATTGGGACCTACTACACTGCCACCTTACACCCGAGTCATTTGACACCAGCCTCCTTGAAACTGTCCTCAAAACGAATCTCACCAAGCATATAACATCGCCCACTAGGCTTCTTCCCGGCCAGACCGCACATTCTTGATCTTGTGCTCACTCCGTCCCTGGCAGATATCTCAGAATTGACCCTTCTACCACCCATAGGCAAAAGCGACCATTGTACAATCTCCTTCCTATGGACTAAACGTCTAGCTATCCGAACCCGGAGCGCACACCGTCGCAACTTCTGGCGAACCGACGCATTCAAGCTAAGGGTGGAAGCAGGTACATTGGACTGGAATGTTCCACAACACTTAGATCTCGATGCTGCTTGGAACGATTTATTCCGCAAATTGAAGCTCCTCATCGAGGAGGCCGTCCCATTCCACAGTAACAGGCCTCTTTCTAAGGGTCCCCCCTGGATCGACCGAGAACTCAGGGCCAACATGAAACAACGACGAAAACTATGGGACAGATTCAAGCTTTCCCGCTTAGACTTAGACTACTCTAAATACAAAGCCATCAGGAACTTCTGCTCCCTGCAGAAACGTGAAAAGAGACAACGATACGAGCATAGCCTAGCCGAACAATCTCTCTCTAGACCAAAGATACTATTTTCATACCTTAATAGATCCTCCAAGACGGGCTGTGGAATTCCTGCATTGTCTACTAATGAGCCAGGTATGATACGCTATGATGATGACGCCAAAGCTGACCTCTTGGCTCTACAGTTCTCCTCAGTATACACGAAGGGAGACAAACTCGCAAACCCTCATGTAGTTGCACATACAGTACCTCTGGAACATATCGATATCGATGCAGGTGCTACCTTGAAGCTACTACTAGAACTGAACTCCTCTTGCTCACCAGGCCAAGACGGGTTACATCCACATTTTCTCAAGATGGTTGCAGAATTCATTGCCGTCCCACTTTGTCAAATCTTTCAGCTCTCTCTTAAAGATAGTCGACTACCTGTCGATTGGAAGACGGGTGTAGTTATGCCGAAATACAAAGGTGGAAACCGCCAAGACCCTGCGAACTATCGGCCAATTTGCTTGACGTCGGTTGCCTGCAAGATCATGGAAAAGCTCATTAAATCTGCTCTCCACCGACACTGCGAAGATCTGAACTTCACCTCAATCACTCAGCATGGCTTCCGAAAGGAGCACTCCTGCATCACTAACCTGCTGGTCGCTAGAGAGGTGGACTAAATCAGTGGACGCTAGAAAACGTTTAGATGTGGTCTTCATCGACTTCAGCAAAGCTTCTGACAGAGTCCCACATCAGGAACTACTCTCTAAGCTCTGCGGAATTGGCGTGACAGGGAACCTCCTACTATGGATCAGTGACTTCTTGCAAGGCCGGAACATGTAAGTCAAAGTAAACGATACCCTTTCATTCCCCGTGCCTATGTATAGTGGCGTATTACAAGGCTCCGTTCTCGGACCGGAATTGTTCAAGATATATATCAATGATCTACCAAGTATGCTACAAACGGACTGTCTGATCTATGCAGACGATCGCAAGCTATGGTCGGAAGTGTCCCGCCTCGAAGACGCCGACCAATTACAGGAAACGCTTGATCTACTACACTCTTGGTCTATCAAGTGGGGTTTGCCGGTCAACAAAGATAAATGCTCAGTGCTTTCTATAGGTGCTGCTGAACCACTGGGCATCTATCACATGGACGGGCACCTACTCAAGATTTCCACACAGGAAAAGGACCTGGGGACAATAATCTCCTCTGATCTCAAAACGACCCTTGACACGTTAAAGAAAACTGCTGCGGCGAACAGGATGTGGGACGCCATAAGGAGATCATTCTCTAAAATGACGCCGCAGATATTTAGACTTCTATTCACTTCCCATATCCGTCCCATTCTTGAATTCGGACATCCGGCCCTAGCCCCTTTATCTAAACATGAAAGTGACAAGATAGAAAAAATTCAGCGACGAGCCTGGAAATTTGTCCTTGGGCTACGCAACCTCCCGTACCCCACCCGCCTACAGCGGATGAACCTTTTTCCCTTGGACTATCGCTGACGTCGCGGAGACCTCATCTATACCAGGCGCATCCTACGAGAACTGGGAAACGAGCTAAGGCAGTTCTTTCAGCTAAGACTTGGCAGCTCGACTCGAGGTCACAGCTGGAAGCTTTTTAAACCGAGGAGGCTCAAAGTCCGCTCAGATGTTGCTCTCTCTACTCGAGTGATTAATGATTGGAACCGACTGCCGGACCCGATTGTCAATGCGTAATCAGAAGCGAGTTTCAAACGTTTGCTAGATATCTTCCTACTGAGTACTCCAGGATCCTGCAGGGCTGATATTACATCCTGAGCCATGACAGCCAACTCGCTTGCAATCCTTGGAAGATCGGGAAGCGAAGGAGCTGACACGGGACCCCCCTCCCTTTTGCTCTCTACCACTCAATGAACTCAATGAACAGGCAGAATTGCTGCAAGCTGAATTTGACTCATCAAACGAAGACGCAATGGGTGCCTTCGTTCTTTTTTTAAACTCTTCTCACACCTTGGTATCATCATTTTTGACTGACATTCCTTCTGTTGTTTTCTTAGCTTACCTTTCAGGACCTTGCCGTAAGATCCCGAGGCAGAACCACCGAAAAGCTACGATTACTCGTAGAAATGAGTGTGGCTGACGTGGCCAAAGGCCTTCGTGAATTAGATCCGAACTCCTCGCCGGGTCCTGATGGACTGCACCCGCTGTTCCTCAAGACCGTGGCGGACTACATTGCTGCTCCCGTCTGTCAGATATTTCGCCACTCTCTGGAAGCTGGACGACTCCCGGTTGCTTGGAAACTGGGGACCGTCAAACCTATATACAAGGGAGGGGATCGTCAAGATCCTGCAAACTATCGACCTATCTGCCTAACGTCTGTGCTGTGCAAGTTAATGGAAAGGATTCTCAAGCGCGCCCTGCAGCTTCACTTCGAGAATCTTAACATCATCTCCTGTGCCCAGCATGGCTTTCGGCGGGCACGCTCATGTACCTCGAACTTGCTTGTTGCTAGGGAAAACTGGGCGAGGTCGTTAGACGCTGGGAAACGGTTGGATGTGGTTTTCGTAGACTTCAGCAAGGCGTTTGACAAGGTCCCCCATGAAAGGCTCCTTCTTAAACTCCGAGGTACCGGTGTCTCTGGGAATGTCCTTTCCTGGATCGCTGATTTCTTGAATGGCCGGACCATGCGAGTCAAGGTGAATGAAGCCTACTCCACTCCTGTGCTGATGACTAGCGGTGTTCCGCAAGGGTCAGTACTTGGTCCAGAACTGTTCAAGATATTCATCAATGATCTCCCATCGGAGCTTCAGATGGATTGCCTGGTTTACGCCGATGATATGAAGCTGTGGATGGAGGTAACCTGTCTTGAGGATGCTGACAGATTGCAGGCAGCATTGGACAATCTACACGACTGGTCAGTCAACTGGCAATTGCCCATAAATTGTGAAAAATGCTCAGTTCTCCCTATAGGCGCCCTCGAACCGTTCGGGATACACCATATTGGTGGGGTGTTACTCAGAACCACCATTCTTGAAAAAGATCTCGGCGTGCTTGTCTCACATGATTTACGGACCTCAGAAGACACACTACGGAGGGTTGCCTCTGCCACCAGGATGTTGCCTGCCATTCGGAGAGCCTTTTCGAGACTGACTCCGGAAATTTTCAGAATCCTGTTTACTTCTCATGTGCGCCCGATCCTTGAATACGGACTACCCGCCATCTGTCCTCTTACCAGGTTCGAGTGTAACATGATTGAGAAGGTACAGCGGCGTGCCTCGAAATCCATACTGGAGTTAAGGGACTTGCCTTACCCTCATCGACTACAGCGGATGCACCTGTTCTCCCTGGAATATCGCCGACGTAGAGGTGATCTAATTTTTACTAGGCGAATTCTGATGGGGGAAATGGGGATGGAGCTACAAGCGTTCTTTCAAGTCAACACTAATAGTTCCACTCGGGGGCACAACTGGAAAGTACATAAACCCAGAAGACTCAGAGTTCGCTCCACTCTCGCTCTAACAATCCGCATTGTCAATGACTGGAACGACTTGCCGAAACATGTGGTCGACGCACAGTCGGAGGAATGTTTCAAGCGATTTTTGGATTCTCACTTGATGAGTAAGCTGGGACCCTGCTTCTTCCAATGTAGCTGTTACGGCCCCTTGTGGAATACCGTCTCGTAGCGACTCACGGCATCCACGCAATGATCGGGAAGTGAAGGAGCTGACAAAGGACTTTCCTTCTGCTCTCTACAATCCAATAATCCAATGATCCAATGATCCAATGCGCAAACCCGTGAAACCCGTGAAACTATATTACTTCACAGAAAACGGCCTGACAGGGGGACCGTCCTATTCGCCACTGGCGCGATTTTGAATGCGGGCTGTTGTTCATTTGGACAACCGGTTTCTGCGTTCTCAAAAAGTAAGTTTTATTGGGTAAACTTCTTGCACAACGTATTTGTAAAGAGGTCAATACCTCCAGACATTCAAAAACTGATATGTACTATTCCCAATTTGCAAAGTTGAATAAAAGTGTGAAAGTTGAAATATAACAGTAAGTGAGTTCAAATTCAGATTCAGATGGACTGCAACGATAGGAAAATCCTTTGAGTGTTCCTTCTTGAGCAAATCGTTGAGCCAGGAAATGATAAGGTGCTAGTTCTTGATAGATCTAAAACGAAACGCCCGAAACATCGGTCCTGATCAGTATGAAGCCCTACAGCTGATGACTTCTCCAGCCATTGTTTTCTTTTGTGATGTCTGCCGTACTTCCTTAAACAACAGACGTCTCGTGAATGGGCTCTCCTCGATCAGCCCTCATCCCATTCCTATGACACCCAAGGCTCCTGATACCCTGGTCCCCCTGTAGCGATTGTAAATAATTCGCCTATTTTGCATTTTCACGTTTACCTATTTCGCTGCAGTTGTACAGCTTTGTTTTAATTCACTATATATACATACACTTGGTTACGCGCTCGCCTTCCGTGGTTCTTCCTTGGTTGCCGCTGGATTGTTGTGATTGTGCGCATCGCTGCCTGCGTGGTTCGCGATCGGACTCTACGTACACGTACACTTCGGCATACCTCGGGATTTACGGCCGTCCGACGCTAAGGTGCATCAGGATACTTTATATGTGAGGTAAACCTGACTGACTGGGTATTCTCGTTTACCGGTTCCTCCATATAATTGGTGACCCCGCACTTTTTGTTCAACATTTTGTGTATATTTTTCTTTTTTTAACTTACAATGTCTGATCACGCGCCTGCCATTAATGCGTCGGAACATTCTCTTGGACTCGTTTTGCCTTCATTTGACGTTTCTAACCCACGTGTTTGGTTTGTTCAAGTGGAAGCTGTTTTCCGTTTTCGTAAGATTACATCCCAGTCTACAATGTTTTCATATGTGACTGCTCACTTACCGTCCAACATCGCCTCTGAGGTCATCGACATTCTTGACCCTATGCCTCTAGAATCCCCCTATGCTAAACTTAAGGCAGCTATATTAAAGCGCACTACAGCCTCAGACCAATCACGCCTTCAGCCGTTACTCTCTGGTGTTGAACTTGGAGATAGAACGCCAGCTCAGTTACTCCGACACATGCGTTCCCTCGTCGGTTCTTCCGCACTGGATGATTCCGTTCTCCACCAGTTGTGGAGGAATTGTCTACCTGCGAATACCACGGCTATTTTAGCTGTGTTTGCCGACGATCTTCCGCTAGACAAATTTGCAGAAGCTGCCGATAAGGTTCACGAAAGCTTCATTAGAACGTCGGTATCAAACGTCACAGAGACTAGCGCCGGCAGCCCCTCCAGAACCACGCTACTTGATACAATCAGTGAGAGGCTTTCTAACTTAGAGCTCACCTAGTCCCATCTCAGACGCGACCGCGTTCCTTCGCGACGACCCGTTTCTCGATTAAAACGGTCTAGCAGCTCTCGTACTCGGAAGTCTCACCGTTATTGTTACTATCACCACCGCTTCGGAGACGCAGCGCGTAAGTGCCGTCCAGGGTGTAAACACCCCAAAGCTTCTTCTACGTCGGGAAACCACGTGGCCAGCCAGTAATGGCGGCGGCTGTCGCTGGCCAAGTTATTAGTCGCCTGTTTTATGTATTTGACTCCACAACCAAACTTCACTTCTTGGTTGATACTGGTGCAGAAGTCAGCGTTCTCCCCCGTTCTCTGGAAAAGCGCCCCCTGCAACCAGCGGGTCCAATGCTTACGGCAGCTAACCAGACCAAAATCGCGACCTACGGCCAGAAATTACTTACTTTGAGTCTCGGATTACGGCGTAACTTCCCTTTCCTTTTTACCATCGCCGACGTGCAAAAGCCCATTATCGGAATCGACTTCCTCAGCAAGTTCGGTCTTGTGGTCGACTTACGTTGTGGGAAATTGCGAGACGATACTACGTCTTTAAACACACCCTGCAAACTTGCCTCAGTCAATTCTCTCGGGCTTCGCATCCTCATCCCTGACGACTCACAGTATTCTTCATTGCTCCGACAATTTCCGTCCCTATTTCGAGCAAGTAACGACACTTCCGATCCTAAACACGATGTACGCCACCACATCGTTACAACCGGTCCGCCTGTAACTGCTAATGCTCGACGCTTGCGTCCTGACAAACTCCAGGCAGCTAAAAAGGAATTCCAACACATGCTTGATCTCGGCATTATTCGTCCTTCAAACAGCTGCTGGGCATCACCTCTCCATCTGGTGTCTAAAAAGTCAGGCGATTGGCGACCATGCGGTGACTATCGTGCTCTTAACAACGTCACTGTTCCAAATAGGTATCCTATCCCACATATCCAAGATTTCTCCCTTGGACTAGCTGGAAAGTCAATCTTTACCAAACTCGATCTTGTCAGAGCTTACCATCAAATTCCAATGGCGGAGGAAGACATCGCAAAAACTGCCGTGATCACTCCATTCGGCCTTTACGAATTTCTTCGTATGCCTTTCGGCCTCCGGAACGCAGCACAGTCTTTCCAACGCTTTATGGATCAGGTCCTCCGTGGCCTTGATTTCGCCTACGTTTACATTGACGATGTCCTGATCGCAAGCGCCACACCCGACGAGCATTTATCACACCTGAGAATGGTTTTTGAACGCTTTGAAAACCACGGGATAAACATCAACCCGGATAAATGCAAAGTTGGTCAGCCAACCGTCGAATTTCTCGGCCACAAGATCGATGGTGAAGGCATTAAACCCCTTCCGGAGAAATCTCAAGCAATCCTCGACTACCCGATGCCACAATCTGTCCAAAGCCTACACCGATTCCTCGGTATGATCAACTACTACGGCAGATTCATTCCCAACTGTGCTGAGGTACTTCACCCGCTTACCGACTTACTGAAAGAAACTCAAAGACGTTTACGATAACCCCAGAAGTTGAAGCCGCTTTCACGGCCGTCAAGCAGAAGTTCAGTGAGGTCACCTCTCTCCATCACTTGAACACCACGGAGGACGCTACACTTGTCCTTAAGACGGATGCTTCAAGTTCTGCTGTCGGTGCAGTTTTGGAACAGTTAGTTGATAACGAATTTCAACCACTGTCTTTTTTCTCACGGAAGCTTCAACCTGCTCAGGTCAGGTACAGCACCTTTGGTCGTGAACTGCTCGCCATGTACTTGGCTGTGAAACATTTCCGTCACCTTTTAGAAGGACGTCGTTTCATTCTCTTGACAGATCACAAGCCACTGGTGTATGCCTTCCGTTCTTCCTCAGACCGTTACTCACCCCGAGAAACGCGTCATCTGGACTATCTTTCACAGTTTTGTGTTGATGTTCGTTACATCGACGGTCCTAACAACGTTGTTGTCGATGCATTGTCCCGCGCTCATGTGAATCAACTGTCATCGACGCCCATCGACTTGGAGAGAATAGCGGCCGCCCAAAACGATGATCCTGAGCTCGTTCAACTTCGTTCAAACTCCCCATTGAAAGTCACGCAACTGCCCGTACTTAACTCTGACATAAGAGTTTACTGTGATCTTTCAACCGGTAAGCCTAGACTCTTTGTCCCACAATCATTTCGCCGAACCATTTTTGATCATTTTCACGGTTTTTCACACCTAAGTATCCGCTCCACCGTAAAACTCATTACCGACCGCTTCCTCTGGCCCAATATGCGTTCAGACATTAGATAGTGGGCTAAACATTGCCTTAGTGGCCAAACTAGTAAAGTGCATCGTCACACAATCACCACCCCAGGTACATTTTCACTCCCTGACGCTCGTTTTAGACATGTGCACATAGATATTGTTGGCCCTTTACCTCCTTCCAACGGTTTCACTCATCTTCTAACATGTGTTGACCGTTTTACTCGTTGGCCACAAGCTGTTCCCTTACGTGATACCTCTACCGAATCTGTATCCCGTGCTTTTGTTGAATCTTGGATTTCGCTGTTTGGTGTTCCATCTACCATCACTACCGACAGAGGGGCTCAGCTCAGTTCCACACTGTTCTGCGATCTGAGTCGTTTATTAGGCTGTACTCACATGAGAACAACCGCGTACCACCCCGCTGCCAATGGCCTCGTCGAGCGTTTTCATCGACAATTAAAAGCTGCCATCATGGCTACGTCGTCCGACTCACGCTGGTCTAAGCGTCTACCTGCGATCCTCCTTGGTATACGCAATACAATCAAAGAGGACATTGGGTGCTGCCCTGCAGAACTCGTGTTCGGGACGACCCTCAGACTACCTGGGGAGATGGTACTGGACTCTCGCACCACCGGCGAACTAGACCCCTTCTCGTACGCTGAACGCCTCAAACAGCATTTTCGATCCATTCGACCAACGTCCACGCGGCCTAACCTATGTAAACAACAAGTCCACCCCGATTTACACAAGTGTCCGTTTGTTTTCATCCGCGTCGACGCCGTCCGAAGACCTTTAACTCCGCTCTACGACGGCCCGTATCAGGTCTTGTCACGGAAACCCAAGTATGTCGGATTGAATAATAATGGATCAAAAGAATCCGTGAGCATCGACCGACTCAAGCCAGCTTACGTCGAAACTACAGTCGATAGTAAAGACCCCGTTTCCTCCCCTCAGCATACCCTCGCCCCTGACTCATTAGCCCCTACCCAACGACACACTGACGCCAGTACATTGAGTTCTCCATGCCCTACGACTACACGCACCTCCAAACACACACGTTCTGGTCGTGTTGTTTCTTTTCCACATAAGCTTGCTCAATACGTTCCGTAGGCACTTGTCGAGCGGTTTCTTAGTGCACGCTCTAGGGGGGAGTACTGTAGCGATTGTAAATAATTTGCTTATTTTGCATTTTCACGTTTACCTATTTCGCTGCAGTTGTACAGCTTTGTTTTAATTCACTATATATACATACACTTGGTTACGCGCTCGCCTTCCGTGGTTCTTCCTTGGTTGCCGCTGGATTGTTGTGATTGTGCGCATCGCTGCCTGCGTGGTTCGCGATCGGACTCTACGTACACGTACACTTCGGCATACCTCGGGATTTACGGCCGTCCGACGCTAAGGTGCATCAGGATACTTTATATGTGAGGTAAACCTGACTGACTGGGTATTCTCCTTTACCGGTTCCTCCATACCCCTAATTACTCCTCATTCTCCCCCTTCTGCCTCCGCACCAGCCTCTCCCACAGGTAAACGAATTCGCAAACCGTCTGATTCTTTCCCCCAGCCGTTGGAATACGTCCATCTCAGCGAACCCAAGACAAAGACATAGGCATCGGTTGTAAAGGAAAATACCACCGCTTCTGGTGCCATGTATAACGCAAAGACTAAGTCGAAGTCTAAATCCAAGACTTCCTCCCCTCAGTCGCAGTTCAAATCTGTCCTTGACAAGATTAACCATTTAGAATCGCTGATCAGAGACAGCTCAAATCCTTCCCAACAGCAAACCACCAGGCGTACCCTACCACCCTCCCGTGACCGGTGTCTCATCATTATGTATGCGCCTGAATCGACCAAAGACGCCCCAGCCGGAAGGACGTCAGACGACCAAGTGTTCCTAGAACGACTTATCTCTGTGTTATTCGACGAAGGCGAACAGGGAATCAACATTATCTCGGCTTTCCGCTTAGGTAAGAAACAAGGGGATTCCCCCAAGCCTCGCCCCCTAAAGGTTGTGTTCCAAAAAGTTGAAGAATATCAACGCATTCTCCTACGGACCTCACGGCTCAAAGGCAAGCTGTTTTAAGTTTTGAGAGATCTCTCCCCGGAAGATCGGATCAAGATGAAAAAAGCCGTTGATGTACTGAGGACCCGTCGGGCGAATGTTGATACGGACCCTCATATCTTTGGTTTTCGCGTAGTTTGGAAAACTCCAAGAACCCGTTAGAGACTAATTTTTCTCACCCCAGGACAGTAACGCAAAAGAACGGACTGCGTGTGCTGTTTGCTAATGTTCGTAGCCTGTGAAATAAACTTGATGAGATCCAGACGCTTGCCACAGCTGTTTGTCCTGATTTAATGGCCTTCACTGAAACATGGTTATTCCCAGACACCATTGACTCTGAAGTGTCTATCATTGGATACCACCTTTCTCGGGCCGCTCCTCATGGGAGGAAGTCGGGAGGCGGATCTGAAGTCCCATTTAGTTGAGGTCTCATGTGACAATGACAGCGATTTTGATGCCATTTGGTGTCGAATTCAGGACGGGTGCAGATCTTCTTTGATTGGTGTCATCTACAGAGCGCCACTGGACGCGGGAGCTTGCCTGTTGGAATTGATCAAGATGCACGGTGTTGGAAAGGATTGTCTTTTTCTGGGAGATTTCAATGTTCCTAATATCGACTGGGACTTCTTTCTTTGCAATCGTCCACCTGATTCCTTTGATGCCGCTTTCCTTGATATCCTTCTCGACTGCAGCCTTTATCAACATGTGTCCATTCCTACTCGCATTCTCGCCGGCCAGTCGTCTCATATCCGGTATCTTGTGCTCTCCCCAGCTCAGTTAGACGTCATGGACCTAACCGTCTTCCAACCTATTGGTAAAAACTGTCATTGTACTATTTTATTCCAATGGACCCGTCGTTTTAACGTTCACAAATGATGTGCCGTTCGCCGAAAAATCTGGCCTACCGATGTCCTTCGTCTTAAAACGGCTGCAAGCAGTATGGATTGGTATATTCCCAACAGCTCAATGTGGACGGTGCCTGGGATCTTCTGTACTCCAAGCTGACCTCACTCATTGAGCAAGTTGTCCTCATTTTCAAAAAGCCATCGCTCTCTGGAAGCTTTCCATGGATCGATCGTGATCTGAGATCCCTAATGAACAGAAGATGTAAGTTGTGGGTCCGCTTTAGGTTCACGCGGTCAGAGCATGACTACATCAGTTATAAAACGGTCAGGAATACCTGTACCCTGTGAAAACGTGAAAAACGTCCACAGTATGAACTCTCTCTAGCCACGCCTTCTAGAAACACTCCTAGGACGCTTTTCTCCTACCTATAACGGAGCACTAGAGCGGGCAGTGATATCCCTGCTCTGTGTTCTTCCGTACATGAGGATCCAGTTCAGGAAGACGTCGACAAAGCCAGCCTCCTGGCTCGGCAATACTCTTCAGTGTATTTAACATCAGCGTCGTTTACTGACAGAACAGTGTGCACTCCCCTTCTCTGTTAGAGCACGTCGATATTAACACTGACGTCGTGTTGAAACTTCTCTGTGAGTTGGATCCTTACTCATCGCCTGGTCCTGACGACTTGCACCCTCTGTTCCTTAAGACTGTGGCTCAATACATTGCTTCACCTAGCACGCAGGTATTCCGTCGATCATTTCAGTCCGGACTTCTCCCGACCGCTTGGAAGATGGGCATCATCAAGCCCATATACAAAGGAGGGAACCGGCAAGACCCAGCGAGCTATCGGCCCATCTGCCTTATTTCAATAGTGTGCAAAATCATGGAACGGGTCCTGAAACGGACGCTTCGACTTCATCGCTTGCGGTTGGATCTGATATCCAGTGCCCAACATGGTTTCAGCAAAGCTCGCTCCTGCTCTACCAACTTGCTTATGGCTAGAGAAAAATGGGAAAATTCTTTGGATATTGCAAACGCATGGATGTTGTGTTCGTGGACTTCAGTGAAGCTTTTGATAAGGTCCCTCATGAACAGCTTCTATACAAACTCCGAGGAATCGGTATCTTTGAAAACTTTCTCTCCTGGATTTCTGATTGTCTACGCACTCATTCCATGCTGGTGAGAGCGAACGAAACGTATTCCGATCCTGTTCATATGACCAGCGGTGTTCCACAGTGCTCCGCCTTTGGCCCCGAACTCTTTAACATCTTCATCAGCGATATCCCGTCGGAGCTTCAATCGGATTGCTTGATTTACGCGGATGATATAAAGATATAAATAAATAAATAAATAAATAAATAAATAAATAGTATATTCTCGGTAAAACGAGACACACCTGTAAAGGCGTGATCAAATATGCATACAAGCATAGCTTCTGTGGAATGTTAAAGCATTTCTTTTTTATGAAAGTTATAAAAGAAAAGATGTTGTCCGTATGAGTGAGCATACTGTCAGGTAATAGTCAGACCCAGGG
Organism: Dicrocoelium dendriticum; assembly: GCA_944474145.2. Taxonomy (NCBI): domain Eukaryota; kingdom Metazoa; phylum Platyhelminthes; class Trematoda; order Plagiorchiida; family Dicrocoeliidae; genus Dicrocoelium; species Dicrocoelium dendriticum. Next base: position 5,554,801 of record OX104065.1, on the reverse strand, counting down.
ACATTATGCCGCTGTGGCGCGCAAAAATCCGTAAAAACACAAGTTGGGGGTAATTACGCCAGGTAGTGATCCGAGATAGAGATGATCTGTGCTCCAACAAAGCATTGTTCATAGCAGGATTAGTGACACAGGTTCGATGTAGAAGGCTGAGTACTGCGTCAGTGTGAAATACATAGCTGTGACTTTATTTTCTGGCGAGTCACAGCCGCCACGTTGCAGTGTTGTTAAGCGGACATTTGTGGCTTTTTATAGGGAGAACGCTTGCCAGGCGAAAACCCACCACGTCCTGGAACACTGCCGTAGCTTTCGTTGAACAGTAGTGCAAGTCGGTTATGCATCGTATAGACCGATTTTGCGTTCTATTATTCGCAGTCAGTTGACAGCCAAAATTCTTCGTTGGTTGGCCGAATGGCTTGGTTCTGATACGCCAGCAGTCGTTGAACCTGGTCCATGATGCAAGATTCGAAGAGTCAGTTGATACTGTTGCAGGTGAGTAAACACATTGTTAATAGAGGCCGGCTCTTCTATTATATCCTTGCTTGGCTCGCAAACCATGTCCAACTATCCTCCCTGGACTTGTCATGGGGTTGGTGAGTGAAGTTGTTTCTTGTGGCTGAATATATCCTTAATAGGTAAAAGCGCCATTCTCCGCAAATTGGATTTGGGATTCCTGCAAATGTAAGTACGTGTAACTGTTTCCATAGCCAAGTGAAAATTCCATGGAACCATCGTAATAACCACGTATACGTGCGCTACGTTGTCCGTAAAATGACATCAGAATAGCTCCAGGTGACTGGCGAATAGGAATGTTTGAGGCAGTGAAGGTAATCACGCCAGAGTTGTTTGTCTTCGACTGTGGAACGGGGGATCCATGTACATATATTCTTCCAGGTGAGTAAATTGTTCTGTGAGTACGAGGCAAGCTAAACCCATTTGGTTAGACCCCATGAAGGTAGCGCCTCCGGAATGGCGGAATGAGCTCCATTTGGACCAGTGTGTGGGTTTTCCATTTCCTGGAGAAAGGACCAAGCGTTTTGAGGATGGGTCGGCCAGTCCCAGTGGATAAACCTTCTTGTTTTGGCGGATGTACCTGTGGGAATCTCGGGAAAAACGGGTAAGGGAAAAGAGGTGGCCAAACAGAGACATCAATGAATCAAGAAGCAATAACACAGACTGGTGGCGCGCACCGGTGCCTATGATACCTTCAAACTTATGTACTTTTGTTTAGTATACATAATTCGCAAGCGCGTTCTATACATTACGTCGCTGGTGTGACTCAGACTATAGCTATTGCGTGGGAAGAAGGTTCTGCATGCGCAGGGTCAAAAGACCGATGTAACAAAGCGTTTTAACAAAAGTTAAGCGAATGATGCGATGATGATGTCAGAAGTCAGAATGCGAGAGGCATCTTAGGTGAAACTGAGGACAACTAGGTTGAGACCGAATGCGGGAGCAAGACAGGTAGAGCAACATTCCAAGACGAAAAGGAATTTTAAGGAATCGGCTAGGAGCGGATGAATGCTGACGGCAATACGAGGAGTAGTTCATAAGAGCAATTACACTAAAGCGTTCATGATTCTACAGTCCAAATGCCTTCAGAATCTAGGAAAATGGTCACAGGGGGCCAAAACTGCCGTGCATTGGGTGTCGTTATGACACGTACGGTCTCAATAGTATACCAGTGCGAGCATAAGGTAAAGAGCATAGGAATAGGAAGAGTGGTAAGTTGAGCGTACTAATAGAAGTACTGGTCAAGCAACAATTAGCAATGATCCGAGTGCCGCCAATTCTCAGGAGCGAGCTCAGAGCGAATGAGATCATGCACACGAGGATAACTTGGATAGGCGCAAGAGTGTAAGCTGTGGGAATAAAAATAGGAGCGCAATAAGAGAAAATGCCAAGGATAATAGGAAATAAAACCAGGCGGAAAGTTACAGACAGGTCAGGTGAGAGAGGATAACGGCAGGACAGTAAATCCGGACGTCCGAGTTAAACAGAAATGAGAACAGAAACGAGAGAAGAAAAGGTTAGGATCGGGGTGAGAAAGGTTTATTGGTGAGGAGTGGAAAAGCCCACGAGGCTCTCCGGGTAGTGTTAACAGGACCAATAGGTCAGCCGAACCAATGGAATTGATGTCTCAGAAGTAAAAATTGAATATAGTGTTTACGTGGCCGACTAAGCGTTATTGGATTAATCGGCCCTTTGGGACTAGGTCGGACAAGGAGGTATGCTCTCTTGAGGATGCTGATCGACTACAAGAGACGCTCGATCTCCTGCACACTTGGTTGATTCAGTGGCGCTTACCCATTAATCTAAACAAATGTTCCGTCCTGCCTATTGGCGCTCCTGAACCACTCGGCGCGTACCACATAAGTAGTTTCTTGCTCAAAAATGTTACATCAGAGAGAGATCTGGACGTGATTGTTTACCCGGACTTTAGATCCTCTCAGGACACCATGAAGATAGTTGCCGCTTCCAATAGAATGTTTCATGACATCAGAAGAGCTTTCTGCCGCTTGACACCGGAACTCTTTAGACTTCTGTTCACCTCGCATGTGCGCCCGAATTTGGATTACGGCCTCCCTGCTGCCTACCCGCTTTCCAAATTTGATCGCGACAAAATCGAATAGGTCCAACGGCGTGCATCGATGTTTGTCTCCGAGGTACGTGACCGGCATTTGCATATGTTATCTATGGATTACCGCCGTCGGCGTGTGGACTTGATTTTTACCCGTCGTATCCTCAGGGGAGAACTGGGGAGAGAGTTGCATGAATTCTTCCACCTCAAAATCGGGAGTTCGACCAGAGGCCACCAATGGAACATATTCAAGCCACGGAGGCTCAAAGTACGGTCCATTCTTGCTCTATCCACTCGCGTTGTGAATAATTGGAACCGGGTACCGCCGACAGTTGTTGATGCACAGACAGAGGCTCGCTTCAAACGACTACTTGATACGCACCTGGTAAATATGCCGGGATCGTGTTGCTTCCGCTACGAGTGCGACGGCCTCTCCTGAGTTCTCGTTGCGCAATGACGAGCATCCCAGCAATGATCGGGAAGCGATGGAGCTGACAAGGGATTTCCCCTCCTGCTCTCTACTACCCCAATAAACCCAAAAACACACCCTGATGAAACAATTACTGAACACTTTCCCTTCACTAACAGTCACCGCTGTGTAGCTCAAGTGAACTAAGAAAGAAGCAGAAAGTAAATGGAAGATAAAGGGGAATAAAAGTCATTAAAATGAAGGATAACACCAAAGAGTGTAGAGAATTACAGAATAAGAACTAAAAGTTTGAAGATGGATATGGTCAGGAGAAGGGAAAGGTTTCGTGCTGCCACCCAAGTGCGTCTAACTGACGCTCGAAACTCTTGACCGTAGGTTCACCGACTACGCTTTCTGGAGGCGAGTTCCAGCGTTCGATAACTCTACGCGATAACGGAGTTTCGGCCCTGATCCGATCAAAACGGGGCTTGTGTAGCTTCATGGGATGATCGCGAAGACAAGGCAACCTAACCGGGCTAAATGGCCAGCTCAAGTCCGGTCCAACGTTTTCATTTAAAATGCGGTAAGTAAGGATTAGGTCTCCTCTAAGCCGTCGGTAGGGCATTGAATACATACCCAAGCTAAGTAGACGCTCGGGGTACGATTGCCCCCGTAACCCCTCAAACAATTTGGTACCTTCTCTCAAAACCCTCTCAAGCTCCATTTTGTCCCCAACAAGGCAGGGCGGGCAAGCCTAGACGCAGTGTCCCAGATGAGGCCGGACGAAAGCTGAGAACAGTTTCACAAATATGTCCGCAGTTAAGACCCCTAAAGAACGGCGTATTAACCACAACATTCTGAAAGCCCTACTAGCGGCCTTGTTCCAGTTGTCACCAGAATGCAAAGACAAGGAATGAACGACACCTAGATTTACCTGATTGGAGACAAGGGGGACTTCGACCCCATCGAGTACGTGGCTCGAAGTTTGTAAAAGTTGCTCCCATACGACGAGCGGAAAACTTAGCCTGATTTATAGGCAGTAGCCACAAATAAACCAGTCCCAGAGCCTGACCAGTGCATGCTGTATGGCCTCAGAACCCCCAGGAACATTTACAACATTCCATAGCTTAAGGTCATCAGCAAACAATAGGGATGATACCCCAAGCTCTCCAGGGAAATCATTTACGTAGATGGAGAACAGCATCGGTCCGAGGACCGAGCCCTGTGGGACACCGCTTAGGACCGCTTGCTTAAAGGATAAGCTGCGACCCACACGTACTTACTGCTCTCTTCCCTGCAAGAACGCAGATACCCAGTGAAGGGCGCTACCAGATACGCCGTAGGACCACAGCTTTTGTGATAGCCTCCAGTGGGGTACCTTATCAAATGCTTTCGGGAAGTCTACTAAAGCACATCCACTACGTGGCCATTGTTCATTGCATCGGCCCAAGCTCCACGAGCAACCAACAAATTCGTCAAACACGAAAACCACTTCCGGAATCCATGTTGTGCACTACTGAGTAGATCCAATCTGTTCGGGTGACATTCCAACGAATCTCTCACCAGCATTTCAAGCAGTTTGACCACGACGCTAGTCGGACTAACTGGCCTATAATTGGCTGACAGACTCCTGTCGCCATTTTTGTTGATAAACAGACGACAGCCTCCTTCCATTTGGAAGGCAATGTACAGCTGTCAAGTGATTTCTGAAACACCATCGTCAGCGGTCCACGCAGTTTCACCGCCAATTCATGCAGAAGCTTCGGGTGAATTGAATGTGGTTAACGAAATGCTACCAATTTGGAAAATTAATCAGCCAAAAGCTATCCACTCCCGTATGTCCAATATTGCACATTGTGGGCATTGTAATGCTAAAAGTCAAATTTAGGTCGCCTGTTTTCATGAATGCCGTATTTAACTAATTTGCAGTTTTGAAGTCCGTTAAAATCATTGGATTTCCGCCATTTATACCATAAATGCTAACCTTTGTGACAAGTTTATTGGCACGGGCGTCAGTTAATAGTACGTGGGTTCTCTTTTATGCGTGTTTTCGGCTTCCTGTCTAGAGGTTGTTAGACGCAAAACTGAGCACAGACGAGGTGTACAGCAAAACGGTTTTGAAATGAATGCAAACTAGTGCCCAGTCAACAGCTGGGCACGCTGTGTTGCTAAAGTGCCAATATTCATTTCGCGTTACTATGTGATTACGTATCGACGGTGAAAATCCAAGTGTGTAATGCATGCAGCTGTATTTGCCTTAAACACGCGTAACACTGATGCAATATTGGTAAGTAAAATAGAAATTATTCACTACAAGTTATAAAATTTAAGCATACTATTTCTGAGCCCATTTAATAAAAATACTTGCCGTGTACTGATAGTCTCGTCCTGGATTACTTAATTGGTCTCCTATTTTGCCGATATTTTTAGCCTCGGTATATTAATTTAAAACGCATTATTAATTTAATGAAATATGTAACACTAGGGGTTTGTGAGTTTCGTTGCAGCTGATACATCATAGCAAACAAATTTAAGTGACTTCTTTAACAGAGAATATTTTGTGAAATCATAAGACACTTACGCAGAATTATGGTGCCGATGAATTATCATTTTATCCATACATATGGACAGCGAGCTCTTCCACTGAGGCGTGCTTTTGGTCACGCGCCGATAAGCAAAAGGAGATGAAGATAAATGTCTTTGTTTGTCCATGGCTGTTGTTAACTAGTGTTCTAAATCATTATCGGCGCTGTTTGCTGCGTAGAATCATTCTTCTTAACCGTACTTTCTGTCAGCGCAAATGATATTTAGAGCACCATGAGTGACGAATAATTCGTCACTGTGGTAGTACGTACTTACAAGTCTGTAAACGATTACCGCGTAACGTTGACGAACTACGCATCACTTCCGCGAGAGCAGCGAAAACGTGTGCCGTCGTGTGAATGCTGTAACGCCCTTAATGACCAGAATTTGCCCTCATAAGCCTAAATGTGCACCTTATGGACGACATTTTGGTCCCCCAAAATATTGTCCAAAGCACCTTGAAATTCAGAAACGAAAGATTCATGGTTAAAATATTGTGGCTGGCTAGCCGAACAACCTCCTCGTGGTGCCAGCTGGGTGGTTCGGGTTTAACCCGTTCCAGCAAATAGTTCGGCGGCAGTGTTCCAGGAAGTGGTGGGTTTTCGCCTGGCAAGCGTTCTCCCTATAAAAAGCCACAAATGTCTGCTTAACAACACTGCGACGTGGCGGATGTGACTCGCCACAAACTAAAGTCACTGGCCCGTGGATATTCGGAAAATGCTATCCAACCCACGAAAATCAATCGCTTATGCTCACATTCCTGACGATACCAAACAGTCAAAAATGCTGCGACGCATTCAAAAACACAAGCTACACTCCTACACAATTACATACGTATGGTTGGCGGCATCCGGTTTCGGATTTGCCTGTCACTATGGCAAGCCACAGGACGCCTGCGCCTACAGAGGGACCATGGATGGCTTGCGCTGCACCACCCACAGCTCCAACCACACACCCCATATCCAGTGTAAACCGGAAGGAAAAAGATCGGGGGGCATGCGGATGGGAACCACGTTTCATCAACGGAGCCGGCCTACACTCCTTCACAGGCAAACACAAGCACACTGGATTTGGGAATCAAGCGCACACAAGGCGGTGGCTGGACCGTAGTCGGCTCCACACTGACTGCATGGAACCACTCTTTGATCCTAACACGGCCATAAGGACCGTGCACCCTGTCCCCTCCAGCAACGACCAGCTGTCTCCTGGAACCAGTATGGACGAGGTAGTGGGTAATAGACAGGTAGGCACCTTGTCAACATGCACATCAAGCGCATCCACACCGGGGATATCAAACAACAGCCAAACACTTGGGAGAGAGAGAGAGAAAGAAAAAGAGAAAAGAAAAACTCGATTAATGCATAAGGAAACGGTGATAAAAACCTTAAGTAAATAGCATACGTAATAAGTTGTTCACAAACAAATCCTGGCTAAGTGCACGAGGTCAGGAAATATAGTTCACGGAATGCCACGAACACAAATATGCTACGGAAATCGAATACAATTGGCTGAAGCGATGTGTGCAAGTTAATGGAATAGAGTACTGGTAGACATTTATATGAGAAAGAAAAGCATTAGGGCACAAACTGTAAACCCACCACCTGAAATAAAGAGACTTAGCATGCAAACACGCGGTTAGTAAATCGAATTCAGCGTGCCTACAAACGCTGCGCCAGCTCGCCGTAATTCTCTGCAGGACCCCTCGTCGCTTCTGTAGTGGCCCCAAAGGACCTAGCTCATGGCCCATTAGACATTTATATGAGAAAGAAAGGCATTAGGAGAGAATCGCAAACCCACCACCTGAAATAAAGAGACTTAGCATGCAAGCATGCGGTTAGTAAATCGAATTCAGCGTGCCTACGAACGCTGCGCCGGTGCTGCCTACGTTCACTGCTAGACCCGTCGGCGCTTCGGCAGTGGTCCCGAGTGACCTCTCTCATGGCTCACTAGGCCTGCCTGACTAAGGCACTCGCGAGTGCATGTTCTACAGCACCATGCGCTCGATGTCGATGGAGTACAATCTATCGGTGCTTGCCGCTTCCGCAATTGCCGCTTCTTCTCTGCATGCATGAGGGCTTTCTCCCGCACTTCAGCAACTGCCTTCGTGATTAGATCGCGCCATGCACCACGATCAACCGCCTTCGATTCCCATGATCTGCAATCAAGCTTAGAACGTGAGAGGCTCACTTTAATCATGTCCTGG
>OX104065.1:5499660-5547009 GCA_944474145.2 Dicrocoelium dendriticum | reverse complement strand
CTTCTTGTGTCTGGAATTTTCAGGTTTATGTATCATTTTTAGGAGTGTGAAAGCCTTGCGTCCAGCTCTCATTACTGGACAACGGCAGTGGTAGTGCTTGCATTGGTATCCGTTTGTAGAACAGCCGTGTTCTTTATAGGTCCTTGGGGGTTAGGTCCTATTCCGGGCAAAAACTATTTCCCGGTCCAGTCCCAGATACCAAGAAGTTCCGGACTTCGGAGAAAAGGGAGTGTGGGATACAAACAAGACCGCAAAGCTTAGGCGTGGGAACAAGCGTTGTTTAGTGCTATGTTATAACATTTAGTGAAAACAAATTATGTAAAAGGTTCAACGTTGATCAATCCGAAAGTGTCCTTTGCATGTTCTGGAAAAGCAGTGGATTATTGTTTTGTTGCTAACATCTACGTGGGATTCAGAGCGTTGTGTAATTTAGCAACAACGCACTATCGGGTTGCTTTGATGCAGCTATTGCGAAGGAAGACAGAACTCAGAAATTAAAGACTAGCAGGTAGCCAACATGTTTCGATAGGAAGCGCAGAATATGCTGATTTAGGAAAAGCCAATGAATCTGTTGGACTCATACATGGGTATGTGTCTCAAACCTAGCAACGACTAAGTAAGCAACCAACACACATAAATGAGAAGCTAACGGGCATCCGTGTACTGAACAGCTGGGAGTTGTTATGAACAAAAAATATAAGAATGGTTAATTGACGGGTGGACAGCGAATAGCCAGAATGCAAGGGTACATTTAGGTTGCTGAAGATTTCAGAACCTGAGGCCTAAACGCAGCAGCTACTGTGCCAAGGTACTAGTACCACGCTGGATAGAGCCAGGGAATACTAGCCCGAGACTTGGAGGAATGCAGGCGTAAAAGCCTGAGAAAATACACGAGTAGGGGATACATGCAGCTTTAGAAATGTGAGGCAAAACAGTGTCTTGCGCTGAATACATGGATATGGTTGCACGACAGAAGGAAGCTAGGAGATATTTCGTGTTAGAATGAAAGCTTACGAGGGAAACGCAAGAATACAATGAGTTGGTTGGATATTTAGAGCATAATAGACTAAGACGAATCGACGCGCAGCTAATGAAAACATGCTGGGATGCAAATGAGATACAACTAAGGATGTTTGAGTCTGGAGCATCCAGTGAGAGAGCTGAACTACGATCAATTAGTTGTCGCAGAGGAGTAGGTGACAGCTGTGCCTCTAGCAAGGAAGCCTGTGCCTGGAAAAGCAGGTGTGAGAGCTGCACTTTATTATAAGTAGGGGTCACAGACGTGGCGAGTAATAGAACGAGGTAGGTCTAGAAAGGAGCGCTTTGCGCTGGCTACTTGAGTTATGTTTGCTTCGCAGAGGTGAGCTAAGAAATGGTTCATGAAGAAAGAAAAGCGAATGGATGATGCACAAGCACACAATACAGTTGTTAGATGGTGCAGAGCGTAGAGGCTAAGAAACAGCGAAGCGCAGATAAACGAATTATGCCTGGGTGCTAATGAGCTAAATAGGTTGCTGCGAGAGAGGTCTAAAGTTCAATTGGCGGGAAGACTTGATGCAGATAGTCTAAATGAATAACGATTATGGAGATACGCATTGGCACCAAACAAGTTCAGGATAACTGCAGCTGCATAGGGTCATCGACCACTAGTTGCTTAATAAATAGAGGTCTTGAATTTAGGATGATCTACAGATGGGGGCGCTAGGAAATGTTACCAGTAGCCAGATGTAGCCATTCCACCAAGGCACTTGATAACTAGTGTAGGCCTACAGGTTCATAGAATGCATCAACAAACCAGCGAAGGTAAGTGCTAGATATCCACGGGAATATACCATGGCGAGAAAAGGACTGTATCCTAGCAAGACCTGCGCAAAGGTGAAGAGGAGCGTAAGACGGATCTCCGCAAAATGGCGCAGAAGATATGAAGAGTGATAGACAGTAGAGCTAGGAGAACCAGAGAGTACCGGTGGCCAGCAAGCGCATACGGATTAGGCCTACTAAGTACCAATAGATAACTAGAGTGACAGATTAAGTCAAAAACCAGGGAAGGCATGTTAAGCAAACAATTCAAGGGGGTAAGTGTTGGGGAAATAAGTAGTGGCTCCTAGCGCAAATATGTATGCAAGCAACAGTGACTCACTGCAGCTGGAAAGTGGTGACGTAGGTAATATGAAAAACTGACATTGATACTAGGCGAGACAGAGTACCGATGGCTAGCAATAGCATTTAAATGGAGCCACATAGCGCCAGTAAACACCTGATTAAGTCAACCGGCAGCAAGTGTTTGCGACGCACGCAGTCAAAGAGATTAAAGCTGGGTGGGAAAAGTGTACTTTTTAGCATGCTCAGGATATTTGCCTACGAAGATCGGCTGCTGTTAAACAGAGGTGCCAGAGGTAAGCCAAAAAAAAGATAGGGTAGCCATAAGTAAGGGTATGGGTGGACAGCAATGACAGTTGCATGAAGCCTTTTAGGTACTAGTGTGTACCCACAATGGCCCAGAGAAAATCAAAAACGTGCGGAGGTATGTGATGCAGGCAGCCACGAAGAATGAAGGATGGAGATAAAAGAGAGCAGCTATTCGCAAAATCCGGAAATGCGCACAGATGGGTGGAGCCTACGACCACCAGTTGCGACTAAATAGAGGTGCAGAGGTTAAGCAGTTCGACAGATAATAGCGTTATGAAAACTTTCCGTGGCCAGATGTTGCCATTTTATTAGGCAGTTTGGTCACAACTAGATTCCTAAAATGTGAGAGGATATATCAGCAAGCTTACAGGATAAAGAAACAAGGAGTGTCATTTAGTGTCTCCGGATAAGCGCAAAGACGTATGGAGCTTAAAATGAAACACTGCAGAAAACGTGATGAAGATAAGAAGAGCAAAAGATAATTGTGCTAAGCGAGAGAGCTAGTGGAGAGCAACTGAATTCGATTAAGTCTTCTAGTTTTTTATTAGATACAGTGACAGAAGTCACCAAATCAGCGAAGGTATGTGATGCTAACGATTCAAGAGAGTATGAGTTTGAGAGATAAGGAAGGGCCCTTAAAACAAAGATGTTTGCTACCTACACTGACTTGCTGCAGCTGCAATGTGGTGCGGTAAGTAATACGGAGAACTGATAATGATACTAGGCAAGATAGAGAGTATCGACGACTAGCAAAGGCTTTGGGGTGAAGCCTTCTAGTGGCTAGTGGATACCTAAATCCTCCCACAATAAGTCAACAGACAGCAAATAAAAGTGACGCAGACAGTCACAAGAAATGGAGGTTGGAGATAAAAGAGGGTGGCTCTTAGCAAGCTCCGAATATGTGTAAAGATGCGCGGAGTCTGTGACAACTAATTTCTACTAAATCTGGTTGCTGCGGTAAACAGGATCGACGGATAATGGCGCTACGAAACACGTTCGGTTGCCAGGTGTAGGCATTCCATTAGGCAGTTTGGTCACTAGCGTGTTCCTACGGTGGTACATCAGCAAGCCAGCGAAGGTAAGTGATTCAGACATTCGCAAAGATTACAGGATGCAGAAACAAGGAATAACTTCTACTAGCTTCTCGAGGTAAGGGAATTGGTGCATTGGATATGTAGTGCCTAGACCATTTAGATGTCGATATTATGGACGCAGTCAGAAAGCCAGCGACTGGTCAAATATATTTAGTGTAATGCTAGGTACAGAGTTGACTGTCTAGTTAACGAAACGTAATCCGATGGAAGGAGGACTGAAGGCAGCGAATTAAGGAAAGAACAGGGTCGGTGTGGAGAAAGGTTTACTGAATAGGAGTAGCGAAGCTAACGAGACTCTCTAAGGTAAGGTGGACAGGGTATTTGGTCATCGAAATATTGGTCGGTAACGTCAAAATATTTACATGAGTCAGGAAAGTGGAGCCGAAGTACACAAGGTTGTATTCGTCGGCGAATTAAGATTTAGTAGTACAGTTAAGTTGGGAAGATAAATAGGGTGTCAGCAGAAATGGACGTGTTATATATAGGAGAGTTTAAATTGGTTGGCTAGGTATAAGCACCCGGAGTGAGGGAAATATGGTTTTGGTTTTGCGGGGCCTATACCGTTTACAGCTCAGTACTCTGCATGCATTCATAAAATAGGAAACTGGTCAGCGGAAGCTAGGTTGGCACCTTACTGGGTTACTGATAACGTGGGGAAAGCAACTAGTGAGGGAAACAGAGTGTTAAGTCTTCCGCTCAATGACCGGTATCGTCTTAATATTCTGAGGTCAGCAGGAATGGACTGGTTAGAGATGATGGTGGCTAGGTTATAAAAGGTTGAGCATGACCAGCTGGCTCTCATGAAGTGGGTTCATCGGCAGAAGTCTACAGCGTCGTAACCGTAGTTTGGAGTAAGTCAAAGAAAAGCAGGCCAGTCAAATGAGACTAGGTCAGAGAAGGCCCCTGACAAACGACCGTCCGTTAGAAGAGAAATTAAAAGCGACGAGCGTGCTATGGAGAGGACAGGGTCATTTGGAAAGGAGGATTATTGGCGTTGGGTGTATAGGGCAACAAGGCTCTTGGCGTTTTGAGATTATTCCGCACAGTTAAGGCTTTGTATGTAATTCTATATGTGATCGGAACTGTTGTGCCACAGCTCGTCCTCAAGGATGCAGTTGCTCAAGGTATCTATTACCATGGGGCCATTAGTAATCTATTTCTAGCCGCGGAGTATTGCCGGATATTAATAGATGATCTGATGGCTCCTGGTTTACTTATTCCATACATGCGCATATATATAATGAATAAGTTAAAACGTATGGAGAAACGGGTTTTGGGGTATTGAGAATGATTTTGGCTTTTGCGTAGAGGATAGAGTGTGTCGCCCAGCGGTTGGAAATATCATTCAATACCTGTGTCCACTGTTTTGGTTAGTTTAAATAAAAACTAGGTTGGTTTTTAATCTCCGCATCTCAAGTGGTTCCAGTCCCAGCTGCTTGCAGCGGCTTTGATAACTGAGCGTAGTTGAGCCTAGAATGCGCTTAGTGAAAGAATGCTGAACTTTCTCAATGACAAGCCTGTCCCTTTTGCGTGAAATAATAACCACTATGGAGCAGTACTCTACAATAAGTCGGGCACCCAACTTGTGGAGTATGAGTGGCGACGCTATGAAGCTCACTGACTTCAGTATATAGCCAACAATAAATCTGGCTTTTGCAGAGCTATAGCTCGCTGGTTCAGCAAAATTCATTGAGCATGAGTAGCGCAAAATGTGATCGCCCACGGCAGTGCTGTTATATAGTGGCATTCCCTTAGGAGTTAATACATTGGGTGGTAAAGAGCACCGGGAGGTAAGGACGTTACATTTCGTTGGTGCGGACTCTAGTTTCCACAGGTCACACCATGATTCATGGGTGCCGAGATCTCTTTGAATGCTTGAGAGGCCATCGCGTAGGCAGCTAGTCTCAACTGGGGATACCACGTTTATGTCATCAGCAAAAAGGTAGGGTGTGCCGTATTGGCGGACTTGTAATATATCATTGATGTACGGTAAAAACCGCAGAGGACCTATATGATGCGGATATTCCTTATGAGCAAAAATCATATGAAAACTTGATAATTATTAGTGGTCATGCGCGGATTGTGCAGCCTTGTGGAATGTGATTGCAAGGCACTGCCGAACGTGAAGAACGAACTTGTTTCCTTGCTTTTGAGCTCCGGTCAGTTTAGGGATATTGACAGCCAGGAGCGAAAAATACTAGAGTGTATGGGAACCTGCATTCATGCGTCGGGTTGTTGAAACTGTAGTCAGTCAGCGCGTTAACAATTGCGGGATGTCCGCACCAATGTACTGGACTCAAGTGGGCCCACGGTTGTACATCAAACATCACCATCACAATGGGAGAATCCTTGTTCTAGGGAACCTTAACAAGGTGAAGGTTTACCACTTCCATTTTTAGGTAAGCACAACATACAAAGTTCCCATGCTAAGGATATTTGCGTGTTGAATAGTAAGTGTGCAATAAATGATGATTAAACGACAAGCGCTAACGCTACCTCCTTTGCGGTTGGCACACTAATGGCATTTTTGTGGGTCCACGCCTGTCGGCATACATTTGATTCGCACTATTTATTCGTCAGGATGAATGGAACACTGCATTTAAGCGTCGTAGTGATCCTGCAAAATGCTCGGCAAAAGCAGTCGCAGCATTAGCAAAACGTATACACACATGCATGATTTGCAGCGTACGAATCAGAACGTGCCTGTCACTGTGACCTAAATGGGACAGTCACAGGAAACCTTCGTTTACCGAGCGCCATGAGAGGCATGCGCCGCAATACCCATGGTGCCACCTACATACCCCAAATCCGGTGTAAACCCGAAGGAATAAAACCGGATTGCATGTGGAGGGGAGCCACGTTTCATCAACGGAACCAGCTTACACTCCATCAGCAAGCGGACAAACGCACTCCGGCCTCATTGGGTAATCATGCACACCAGACCGACACATGTAGGTGGCTGGAAGGCCGCCAATTCAAAACAGGATGGAACCATACTTGAAACCTAGCAACTTCACGAGGACGGTGCGCAACGTCCACACCAGCAACGACCAACCTTCTCGTGGAGCCAGTATAAACGAGATAGTGGGTAGTAGAGAGGTAGGTACATTTGGAAAATTTGCACCAGTCGCATTCACACCGGAGCGCTTAGGCACCACCTGCTTTTGAAAGGTAAGCTTACTCAACGCGCAGGCAAATGTACTACATACGTTACATTTTTGGTCTATATGAGTAAATTGTGTGGGAATATGCTCATATTGCTTCTATTCCGCGTGCAGTTGTGCCTTCTCCGGCGCCTGAGAAACCGCTCTTTTGAGCAGTGCACGGAATTTGCATCGAGTAAATTGTCTTGGATTCGAAACACCTGCAACCAACCCAAGTGTCGCATAAAAACACCTTCTTCCTTTTCTGGTAATGTTATATTAGGTTTGCTCGAATGTTGTTATATTGTAGTAAGTTGGCCGTACAAAGAAGTTATGAATATCCAAGTCGAATTCTTTCTGTGTACATATATACCGTGATTGGCTGCATCCGTCTCCAGTGGCATTTCGAATACAGCATATACAAGTGTGTTGCCACGGACGTCATTGTAAACTCTCACGAACCGTATATAGATACATTAGTACTCATGATCAGTAGTACTACAAACGTGTGTGGGTTTTGTTTTGTGGTCAGCCTAACAGTTACTTGCACAAGTATGGGACTATGCACCCAATACGAACTGTTGGTGTTAGCCTCCCACAACCTATTAGACACGACAACTACCACAGTGCTACATTAAATAAGCCCCACTAGCTACTGCCAAACTTGCGATTTCCAAACAGTATGCGCGTTCATTTGCAAATGTCCAAGAACCAGCACGGCTTTTATTCAAGTACCCATCCGTCTTTACATACCGTTGTGTATCCTGTCCGAGCTAGAAACTACTTGGGTAAGGCCTACTTTAGTACACCTGGGTTGCAGCTATTCTATGCCCGTAAAGTAACTACATTATGCTTATGCGTCCATTCCTTTCGGATGTAATTTACTAAGACACTTACGTACCATTTAACGTTGGCAGTACCATTTTCTTAATATACCCGAAATATCGACCTTAGCTAAAACAACTTCTGGTAGGTGCCTCTTACACAAGCGCGGTAATGCTGCTGGGTTGCACCAAGTATGTACTTCGTTAATCAAAGATATCAATTTTACATAAGCTATAATTACGTTAGCAGTATGATAATGTTGACGCACAAAGAAGTTAAAGGTTTGGGATTAGGTAACTTTGCAGGTTTGTAGGGAAACGTTGCGCTGCAGTCAAGTGATTTTCCTAACCTAATATAAGGTAAGGTTGTCAGATAAGCAACAGAAATTAAAACTCTAAACATTCTAAGAGATTCAATGAAAAATCAAACGTGACACATGAACGTCAGCATGTTATTCGCAAGGCATTTACTTGCTGCAACTGTGCATTTTCTCGGACGTTTTGGAGCAATTTTTATTAAATAAATAAATAAATAGTTTATTCTCAGTTACATAGACACAACAACTCAGGCTTGAACAACTTTTAAACACAGATAGGTATTAAGACGAAACACCGGGTTCAACCGTGTGTAGTTGAAACGGTGACGGGAAGAGTTAATATGTGAGTCTAGTCGACTTGCCAGTATGTCGTTGTGGGCAGTGACTATATTCAGTGGCGAGCCACATCCGCCACGTCGCAGTGTTGTTAAACAGATATTTGTGGCTGTTTATAGGGAGAACGCTTGCCAGGCGTAAACCCACCACGTCCTGCAACACTGCCGTAAAGCAGTTTGAACATTAATGTTGAACTGGCAAAGCCGCTTGACGACAGCTTTTACTTTCGGTTTTCCGCTGGGTAATGGCTTCTAACTTCCTCTGTTAGTTGGACGGGTAATTTGATCGGGGTCGCCATGATTGTTGAGGTTGGTGGAGGAGAGGGACATCGCAACTTTTCTTCTTGTTGTATGTCGAGGTGAGCAAAAGTTCAACTTTTCCGCTTTCCAGATTTTTCAGATGTATAATATATGGGAGTATGAGAATATGTCCAGTTCTCCAAGCTGGACAAGGGTTGTGGTGATTGTAGTTCGATCCTTTCGGAGTTCCACCATGCTCCATGTAAGTCCTTGTGGGTTGTTACGTCCGTCTTGGGCCAAAACTGTTCCTCAGTCCAATCCCAGATCTCCAAGACGTCCCGGACCTCAAAAAAGGGAGAGTGAGGGGCAACCGAGAGAAGACCGCAAGAACAGGCATGGAGTTGAACATTGTTGACGTCTTGTGTTACAACATTTAGACTTGAGACAAAAGCATGTACATTGTGCAACAATAATTATGCTGAAAATGCTTTTGAATATCGTACGGAATCATTGGTCGTATTGGTGGATAGCTAAACCCTGTGTAGTGAAAAGGGCGTTGTACCGGTAAGTAAAGTAGAAAAGATCCGTTTAGTATGAGCCAATAATTGCGTGTGGATAGAGCAAATAGGGTTAGAATATTGGTAGTGATTGTCAGGTGTATGAGCAGCACGTAGTTAGCGTACTCCGAGGGGGACGGCATAATAAGCGAAAATAAGTAGGCTGCCGCGAGGGAGTCCTAAAGATCAATTAGTGGCAGGATTGGATGCAGATATTCTAAACGAATAATGGTTATTGAGATACTGAGTGGCTCCTAACAAGCGCTGGATCGTCGCAAATGCATGGGGTCAATGGCTACTAGCTACTTCTGAACAGAGGTGCGGAAATTACGACGACCGACAGATGGTGGCGCAAGGAGAGTCTCAGTAGCCAGATTTATCCATTCTAATCAGACACTTGGTCACTAGTGTTTGCCTATAGGGTCGCTGAGTGTATCAACCGGCCAGTGAAGGAAAGTGATAGGTAAACAGACCAGCTGAGCTGTGCCGCAAACAATATAAGAGAATGAACATTGTAAGAAGAGAGCGCGCTCCGGACATCCGCAAATTTAAATGAAAGCAATGGCGACTAGCTGCTGCTAAGCAGAGATAGTGACTTTAGGAAAGAATGTATCAGTGGCTGGTGTAGCCATAACGTTGAGAAGTTTGACCACTATTGGATACCTACAGTTTCGATGATGAAGTCAACATGCAAACGTAGCTTAGCGAGACGGACAACGGAAGAAACTGTAGGCTGGAGAGTCAAGTGGCTCCTTGCAAGCTACATGGAGCCAACAATGACTAGCTATTACCAAGAAGTGATTTTGAGAGTAGGAAGAACGACAAATACGACGCGCTAGGAGAGTGACGAATGGTCAGCAATAGAGTTCGGATTAAGCCTTCAGTTACTAGTGGATCCTACGGTGGCACATAATAGGTCAACTGACCAGCTGAACTGTGACGCAAACAATCCAATGGAATGAACTTTGTAAAAAAAGGAGCGACCCTACCGAGCTCCGGATATCCGCAAATTTTTAAGTTAGACGTAAAACTCTTCGGACCTGGTTGTAATCTATCCTCATCTGACTAGTCTCATGTTTCGGACTGCTCCCAGACATCCGCGGTAAATTCGAATAAGTCGAAAATTTTTAGTTGGCTATTCAGTTGTTGCTATATCGCTTCCATTAACCCTATCATACCGTTTGTTATATTTAATTATATCACACCGTCATCTTATAACCGTACATCGGGTTTTCTTTTGGACCTTTTGTCCAAGTCATGATTTGCAGCGTTGTGGTATAGTGCTCCATTTTTCTGTATCCTGGTACCTAAACGTCTCGTAGCTATGAGGCGTAACAGACAAAGAGTGAAACCGGCTACAGTCCCTACTGTCAAAGACAACTCGGCTTTAGCGGATGTGGGCGATGTCCAACCCATGGACCAAATTGAAACCTTCGTGGTGGCCAATAGTTCCAGCAAAGGGATTGGTAATATAGAGCTTGTAAATCAGGCATCAAATCCTGACATCGCCGCTATCATTCCTTCCCAGGAATGTAAGGTCATGCTTAATGACCCTCTTAATGAAGCGATGCTAAAAATACACGCACTTGAACATCAAGTGCATTCGCTAAAAGGCGACATAATGAACAGCAATGAGACCTTGATAAAGGTGATGCCCCTAGTACACCTATCGGGCATACTAAAGCCGCAAAACTCATCAGAGCTAAACCAAGTTGGCATGCCTCTGAACGTAATGGCCCAAGAGGCAAAAGAATGTTTGCGCCGCGCCAGTAATGCCATACTATTTAATGTCCCTGACCGGTTTCCACTTGGAAATTTGCTACGTAAGCTTTTGAACGTCTGCAAATTGCCGTTAGATTGCTGCACTGCTAAACGATTAAGAAAGATTCCAGGACGTACTTGTCCTGTCGTACTTAGTTTTATAGGTCCTGAGCTTGCAGCGCGCTTCATGGCCTTCAGCTTTCTCATCAAGCAACAGGTTATTTTCGGGGCTCTACAGATCAAAGAAGATATGACCCCCCTGCAAAGATCGATGGCACGTACCTCTACATCAACATCCAACATAAAAGCCCGACCCAAAGCTAAAGATGCATCGCCTGTCACATGCTTTACACCACTGTGTACTGTTGATTTAGATGCATCACAACAACGACAGGATGTCTCCCCTAAAGTAACTACACCCAAACCTGGCTCAGAACACGATACTGCAACTTTTGCAGAAAGCGAAACATTCAGAGCGTTATCGAACAGTGACGCTGATATGTGCGATACTGATACGGAACCAGCAACTCTGTCTATCGCTTCGCCCATTACTCCCATCATCAGCAGTGAACACAATAATGCAGAAGAACCTTGCGGAAATCCGCCTATACCCTGTAATGCATGCCAAAGGTGCCTGCTGCCCACACCTTCAACGAACGGAGCAAAGATCCGCAGGATCCGCGTAACCCAGTTTCACAAAAATGTTAACAAGAATGAACCTGAGCACCGGATGATACACACCAACGCTTGGACTCATGCGAGGCAGCCAGTAACCGTAAAACCATCTTCCCCAAGGTATCAGTCGTCGATGGGGTCCGCAAACATGGCTAGGCTACAACAGCCACGAGTAAACCGTTACCTACTTGAAGCTTCCAAGTTAGGAGCCTGCGCCCCGACTTACCAACAATCGTCCAACACACCAAGCTCGATGCCATCTATTTCTGGCCATAGTTCTTACGGTACTCCCCATCGTACAAGAAGTACCAAAGCTGCAGGAGCCACTATAAACAACCACTTTCCTAAATCTGGACAACCACAGTTTGTGAATCTACATGACATAACCGCACACGACACGGCCCCCTATACCACCGTTCCTTTTTTATGGGACACTACAGGGTATGGTCCACTGAACCCAACTCATCAAGAGCTAGCACCTGCCCTACTTTATATCTGAAATCTTCCATGTTCATTACAGCCCTCTCCAAACCGCTGGTTTCAGACATTCGGGTAGATCCAGCAATCCCCAAGTTTCATCTTGGCATTTCGTTGGCAAATATTCAGCAGTATAAAACTTTGTCATCCCCTGGTCTCACATATGTGCAGCGTTCACCTTATATACGCAACTCTAGCTTCCACAACTCGCTGCCCCCTTCTCTCCCACGAACATGGGAGTTGCCCACGTTAGCCCGCAGTCAACGCTCTCACATAGCGATCCGCTTTCGCCCTCAAAGTACATTGTTGATCCGGTCTTCCCCCATCGCGATGTTTCATCCATCCAATCTCGGTCCATCCTAGGAACCGCATTAGCCCCCCATCTCCGTCTTATTGCCACCAACCCAACCATGCACAGGAACTAACAATAAACTACAACATGACCTACATGTCGATGAAAATAGTAATGATCCTACTACAACAAACTTACGTGGCTGTATAAACGTTTCTGCGCAAAGGAACGAGCCGCTAGACCCATTACCCTACCGAAGCTTTATTTGGCAGTCGTCTAACAACTCCCTAGCGGACAACCTGTGGGATCACAATAACCTATATGGCAAGACACCTCAGTGCACTTCACCAGATCGCTGTGAGGTACTAACGGCAACAAGTGTATAGCCTGCACGTGAAACATCTGCATCACTCAATACTGACTCCTCCGTTATGACACGCAGGGATACTACACTGGACCCCGACCTCACTCTCTCTAAGGACATACGCAGTCGAACGTGCAGTATGCTCCTTATCAATGCAAGATCCGTGAACCACAAAATGCTTTCCCAGGCTCTTTCTGAAGTAGTAGTATCTCAGCATCATAGCATGAATCGTTAACTTATACACTGCCGTGGTTCAGCATTATATGATATGACTCCATTAATCAACTCACTGTATGCTTGCATTCTTCTTGTCCGTTGTCCTTTCTTTATTCCACCTTCTTAGCTCTTGTCTGGCGACCTACTTTACTTCATCCGGTCAGTGCACAGCTGCTCCTTGCTAGCTGCACAGCTGTCACTCGTTTATGACAGCTAATTACTTGCAGTTCAGCGCTCTCACCGGCTTCTCTCTGCTCATTCTTACCTAGTTTTATTTCCATAGCACCACAGCATGATCTTATTATATTCACATCGCTGCGTCTTCGCCTATGTTTGCTATAAACTATTTAAGATCCTTAACGTATGCCTGGGATTTGTCCGTTCCTTGTGCTTTCTTCATGAAGACTTTCTTTGCTCTCCTCTCTCTTGCATGCATAGCCATATATTCAGCGCAAACCGCTGTTCTGCCTCACCTTTCTTACTGTCCATTGATACCTGACTTGATGTATTGTCTTAGACCCTTTTACCTGCAATCATCTAACGCTCGGGCTAGCATTCTCTGGCACCATCCAGCTTGGTACTATTGTCTTAGCACCTTAGCTGCTGCGGTTAGGCCTCACTGCTCTGATACTCTAAGCAACTTTACTCTGCGCTTCCATTTCGGCCATTCCCTGCCCTCCCGTCAACTAATGTTTCTTAGCCTCTTAGTTCTTCCCTCCTCTCACTTCGTCAGCACACAGACGCTGTTAGCTTTACACTCTTAGGTGTGCATTTCTCATCATTTTCTTAGCGCCCTTGTATGACTTGTTTCTCTGCGCGACGCTACATATACATTTGTTCTGCACGTTCACTTCTGTTTAACTGATTTATAATACTTCACTTCTATCGTTCAATCCTTTTGTATCTAGTAATCTGGGTCCGTCCTTTTAGCAAAGGTTTTAACAATTACCTTTGTGGAAGGTTAGTTCTCATAGGCTTTCCTATTTCAATAGGCCATAGCACTATACTCCTAGTACCCTCGTCTTTCTGTCTTGATCACCCGATAATTTTTACTCAGCGCTTGAGTCATATCCATCCGCTGACTTACCACCAATTGACCTAGGAATCATTTCGATGTAGGCTGGCCACCAGCCGTCTATCTACCATTCAAACGCCGCTGGTCCCTGAACTCTGCTTTCTGTCTTTCCACGCAATAGTCACATACTAGTAAACTGATACAGCGTTTCTGCTTAATGGCTCAACGCTCGGTATTCCATGTCGATAGTAGCAAGCAACTCATAGGGCCATGGCCTTCAAAAAACATTCAAAAAACACCTTTAGCACAATCATTGCTGCAAATTGTACATCATTTGTCCCCACTATCAATGTTATAACATAGGAGTTGAACAATGCTTGTTTCCACGCCTGTTCGTTGCGGTCTTGGTTGCCCCTCACCTTCCCTTTTCTCCGAGGTCCGGAACATTTTGGGTATCTGGGACTGGACCGAGAAACCGCTTTTGTCCTGGACAGGACAACCAACAAGGACCTATGAAGCGCATGGTTGTACAACAAACTGATACAACAACACTCAATACCATGACCGTTGTCCAGTGATTATAGCTGGATTTGAGAACTTCACGCTCCTGAAAAGAATACATACTCTTGAAAAATCCAGACGCAAGAAACTGACGTTGCGTCCACCTGAATACCCACAAAGGCGATTCTCCGTGAAGCCCCCATCTTCGATTCGCCTCAGCCATTATGGCGGCGCAAGATACTTGATCAAATAACAGAGGAAATTGAAGGTTGTTTGACTGCGGATATCGGAGTGTGAAATTAGTCGACAACCTTGTCTGCCAGTTGTAAATTAGTGCACCGACAAATTTCTGACATTGTTCCAGGACGTAGTGGGTTTTTCGCCTGGCAAGCGTTCTCCCTATAAAAAGCCACAAATGTCCGTATAACAAAACTGTGACGTGGCGGATGTGACTCGCCACTTAATAAAGTCACTGCC
The DNA here is from genome assembly GCA_944474145.2 of Dicrocoelium dendriticum. Taxonomy (NCBI): domain Eukaryota; kingdom Metazoa; phylum Platyhelminthes; class Trematoda; order Plagiorchiida; family Dicrocoeliidae; genus Dicrocoelium; species Dicrocoelium dendriticum. The sequence continues at coordinate 5,532,312 of OX104065.1, read as the reverse complement.
CAGAACAACCTATTGGCAAGTCGACCAGATTCATTATTCAATATTGCACTGATACGTTTAATAATAGGTTACGCCATGCCTATATGTATCGTCTTCATTACACATGTGGTGCCCTGACTGTTCACACTACGCACGCTAGAATTCAACGTTTGGTCATTCATTGAAGACTCTATCCCTTTTGACTACGCACACCATTTCCGCAGCCTGTACAATCTTCGGATTACTGCCGACTACACTCATAGCAACATGTTTGTTGCGAAGCAATATTACATGTAAATATTGATCATGCCTTACTTGGCGTGTCTCGAAAAATTCGAGAATAAACTATTTATTTATTTATTTATTTATCGCTCGAGGCTCTACATTCCAAACACTCTGCTCCCCCATCTCTAGAGCTTTCTTTGGCATGCTAACTGGCCTTCGTATAGCCGCTGTCGTCTCGAGAGCTTCTTTCCTTGTGACACCCATTATTGCTATACACAAGTTAATTTGGCGGCCTAGCTTCATCTTGCTGGCCTATCCGTACTCGTCTGAACGGTCTTCTGCTTTCTGACCCACTTCGGACTTCTGAGATATGAATGACCCAGGCTCTGCCGACGAAACGTCCTGCAACCCTCAACTGAAATGTATTGTTGGCCCTGATTAATCCTTATTACAATGTCCCCTTGCTTCCTGTTGTGCCTAATCGGCCGATACTTTCCTTTATTACTTAGACCGAAATTATACGGTTTTCACTCTTTGAGCTGATATTCTAATCTCGTCTCAATGGTCTATTTTCTTCTGACTGTTGTGACCTGAATGACCAGTGATGGACAGACTGATCGGTCTGCTAACATAACCCGGGGTTTATCGTTGGCTTTTCCACCTCTTCTGAATACAGTATTTTCCTTTCCACACTCTACTTTCATTACTTTTTTCATTAGACGTACATCTCTTTGGACCTGGCTCTAATCTATCCTCGGCTGACCAGTCTCATGTTTCTGACTGCTCCCAGGCATCCGACACGTTATCACTCGAGGCTGTACATTCCAAACACTCTGTTCCCCTCATCTCTAGATCATTCGTTGGCATGCTAACTGGCTCTTCAAACAATCACTTTCGTCCCGAAAGCTTCTATTCTTATAACACTCCTTACTGTTACTCAAAAGCTAATTTGGCGGCCTAGCTTCATCTTGCTGGCCTGTCCGGACTCGTCTGAACGGTCTCCTGCTTTCTGACCCACCTCAGACTGCTGATAGCTCAATGGCCTTGGCTATGCCGACGTAAAGTCCTGTAGTCCTAAACTGAAATGCCTTGTACGCACTGATTAATCTTTATTGCTATGTCCCCCTTCTTCCTGAACATGCGTATTTTGCCGATGCGCTCCTTTAGTACTTATACCTATATTCAACGGCTTGCTCTCTTTGCTTCCGATTACTGTGGTCCTAAAGATCAGGGATAGACAGACGTACCGCTCTACTCCCATAACTCGGAGAACATGATTGGCTTTTCCACCTCTTCTGAAAAAAGTATTTTCCTTTTCGCATCCTATTTGCAATAATTTTTTAGTTAGACGTAACTCTTCGGACCTGGCTCTAATCTATCCTCCCCTGACTAGTCTCATGTTTCTGACTGCTCCCAGACTTCCGAGACGTTATCCCTTGAGGCTCTGCATTCCAAACACTCTGCTCCCCCATCTCTAGACCTTCCATTGTCATTCTAACTGGCATTGATATAGCCGCGGTAGTCCCGAAAGCTTCTTTTCTTATGACGCTCGTTGCTGTTATTCACAAGTTAATTTAGCGGCCTAGTTTCATCTTGCTGGCTTATCCGGACTCGTCTGACCGGTCTCCTGCCTTCTGACCTACCTCGGACTAGTGAGATCTTAATGACCTAGGCTCTGCCGACGTAACGTCCTGCAACCCTCACCTGAAATGCATTGTTGGTCCTGATACTTTCTTACTACTATGTCCCCTTTCTGCCTGTACGTGCCTATTCGGCCGAGGCTCTCCTTTATTACATAGACCTACATTCTACGGCTCTCACTCTTTGTGCTGATATTCTACTCCCGTCTCAGTGGTTTCTTTGCTTTTGACTTCCGTGACCCGATTGGTCAGGGATATGCAGAATGGTCTCCTGTTTTGTGACCTCTCTCGGACTTCTGCCATCCAACCTCTAGTCACTGCCGACGCAACGCTTTGTTACCCTCACCTCAAGAACGTTGCGGGTCGTGACTCATCTTTATGGTCATGAACAGGGTTCGGCAGGCCCAATGGTCGGTTCATACCATGTCGGGAATATCGTTGATCTTTCCACTCACGTTTACCTCTTCTCATTCTTTTTGCATTCCTTTTTCTACTGGTCAGGCAACTCTTCGGTTCTGGCCCTTCTCTAGCGGCGTCTGACCAGCCTCCCGCTTTCTGACTACTTCCATACATTCCAATCGTTAACGATATAGGCTTTGCTGTCCTGGTAATCTGTCCCCTTATCCTGAGACCGTTCCTCGGCATGCAACTGCCTTTTCATATAGCCACTTGCTTCCCAAACTGCTTTTCTGCTGGCACTCATTACGTTCTTCCTACCTTAATTTGAAGGCCTAGCTTCAGCTTGCTGGCTTACTCGGTTCCGACTGTACGCTATCCTGTTTTCTGACATCACCCGGACTTCTTTGCTTTAATGATCTAGACTCTGTCGATGAAATTCTGATACCCTCACCGCAAGACCACCGCTGGTCATGATTGAACCTTTTTATAATGTCACCTTTTTTCCTTAACATGTCCATTTCTGTTGATACTCTCTGTCAACTCAAGGTTTAGCAGCGGTAGCCAGTGAAAAGCGCAGAATTCGTACATAAGCTACGGTGACCTAAACTACTGTCTTCAAAAATGTCGAGGCCTACGAAACGTTTGTATTTATCCCTGCTTTACTGTTCGGAAAGATAAACACGATCAAAAGCAGTTGTTAACGATATTTCTTCTCCATGCATGAGCATGGATGTTATGTACAGTTTGATCTGATCTCACGCAGGAACAGCAACTAGCGCTTGTCTAGCAATATACCTATATTTATCTATATTTATTTAACACTTAGATTTACTAATAGGACTTTCAACCTATGAGCTAACATTCTGGGCTCGTCTCAACAATCTCGTACCTTCCGACTTCCGTGACCCTAATGATCACACCCTAGTCTGACTTATCTGGTTCTGGCTGTACGGCCTCCTGCCTTGCTACCTCTCCTGGATTTCTGAGATCTACATGATCTAGTCTCTGCAGACGAAATGCTGTCACCCCACCTCCAGAGCACTGCTGCTCATGATCCATCACTAGTATATCCGCTTTTATCCTTAACACTCCTATCCTATTGACGCTCTGTTAACTTTTTGACATTTATAATACGGCTTTCTCTCAATGAGCCGATATCCTCCTCTCATCTCCATGGTCTCCAGCTTTCCGAATACTGCCCCTATACTTTTGAACCATTGACAGGTCCAAAGGCCTGTTCGCAACGCCTCGAGATCTTTGTAGGCTCTTCCACTTCCCCTTAAGTGTCTCCTTCTAGATTACATTCTTTCATTTTCGAGCTCTGTCTGCCTTCCTTTATCCATTGAACGAATAACTCTTCTGGCCTGGCTCTACTCTAGCCTCGGCTGACCAGTCTCCTACTTTCTGACTATTTCCAGAAATCCGAGGCGCACCGCTCTAGGCTGTGCAGTCACAACAAACCCTGTCCCTCAGCCTGAGAGCTTCGTTAGACATGCTAACGGGCATTTTATATAGCCTCTATAGTCTCGCAAATTTTCTTTTCTCGTAACGTTCACTACTGTTATTCCCACTTTACTTGACGGTCTAGCTTCATTTTGCTGACTTATCCAGTCTCAGCTAAACGCTCTTTTGCTTTCTGACCCCTCTCGGACGTCTAAGATCGAAACGAGGTAGGCTCTGCCTACGTACCGCTGTAACTCTCTTCTCATGAACATTACTGGTCGTGATTTATCTTATTTATTCTATTCCCCTTACATCTTAACATGTCCATTTCTGCCAAATGTTAACATTCTGGCAATAATAATATCGTTTTCTCTCTATGAGACGACATGTTAGGCTCGTTTCAATGGTCTCGTTGCTGGATGCTTAGGCCTTCTCAATGAGTCATCGACAGATCCAATGGTCTGTTCATAAATCCTCGAGACCATTGTACGCTTTTCCACTTTTCCACAATAGTTACTTATCCTTTCAGACTCCATTCTTCCCTTTTCGCGCCCTCTTTACATTCCTTTTCAATTGGACGGAGAACTTTTCAGCGTTGGATCTAATCTATCCTCGTCTGCCCAGTCTCCTTTCTGATTGCTTCCAGACATCCGAGATATAAATGATTCAGGCTCTGTAGTCCCAACACTATTCGCCCCTCGTCCTTTGTGCTTTGCTCGCCATACTATCTACCTATTCCGGCGCAACGCTCCGCCACCCTTACCCTAATTACATCACTGAGCATTTTTCATCCTTCTTTTTGCAGCTTTTTCACTTCTTCTCAATAGAAGCTTTTTTACCGACTCTGCTTACGTTCCTGTGCTTTCTGTTGCATTCCTTCTTCATTCAACGCTAACTTACATGCTTTTGTCCTCCCTGACTTCCTGCATTCCTACCAATTTAAGACATAGGAAATATGTCTCTGTAGCTACTTCTGAGTGATATTCCTCCCCAGTATCTGCACACCACATCCACCTCTCTCTGGTTCCCACCGATAGAGCATATGCCTATTTTAGGGCCCCAAGCACTCCTGCTTTATCTTCAATCTCTCATTCTTTACTGACCAGTGTTCTGCTCGATCCTCGTCGTAGTTCGCCACTTATGATATACGTGTATACGCGATATTTAAATAACAATTACATGTAGAGGGGTACAATAGTTCAGGCATCGCCTCAATTGATTGACTGCATTCCAGATGCATTCCTTTCTTCTGTCTGTGTGGCTGTCTCTGTTCGTTCCCTTTTTTCTCCCGAGTCTGTCACAGGTACGGCGACACGCACCCAAGGAATTTTCCACTGTCGCGACAACAATACAAGGCACTCAGTTACTTTACCTGAACATGAGAGGAAAATTATCAGCTCTATTACAACTTACCAAGCGGACACCTCATTTGATATCTTGCACTGATACAATTCTTCCGCGGCTTGAACCACGGAGTTCCATTTACCTAACACTAACTTATCCACATATCACTTGACTGAAGGACTTTCGACTTCGGAAGGCACATTCTCCTGCCGATACAAAGCTGGAGCAATCGGTCATTCTAAGCTCTTCAATCCGCCTTGACCGCTCAAATGGACGTGGTTTCCATTTTTAATCCATTTCACTACATACCCAAAGGGATCTGTGATTATTTTTTGGGAACTTATCCTATCCTCCAATACTTCAACAAATTTCAACGTCTATCCTTCGGTGACTTCACATGGTTCTGCAGATGATCAACTCATCAAATCCAGGAAGAATGTTTAGTTCCTGACCTACCGATCTGGCACACGTCAGGACCCAGGCACGCATCAGTCGACAGAAACGTTGGACGCAACTTGACTGCGAATAACGGAGCAAACAAACGTTCAAAGAGAAACATAGCCCGTTGAAACTTGCCATTCAATGTATTGGCGGCAGTGTTTCAGGACTTGGTGGGTTTTCGCCTGGCAAGCGTTCTCCCTATAAGAAGCCACAAATGTCCGTTTAACAACACCGCAACGTAGCGAATGTGACTCGCTACCGAATAAAGTCACAGCCCATAACTACACCCTGGCAGATCAATTATCGTCATCCTTTTACGTGCTCTTCAATTATCTTCCATTGGATCATTCAGGATTCTCAATCTATTAATATTCGAGGTAGGACTGCCATATATGGCAGAGCGATTATGTTCAACCAAATGGGTCCCGGTTTATTACAAGCAAATCTTTGTTTTGCATGTTCACCATTGCAAGTTTCAAACAAGGACATATAAAAAATTTTCCACTGTCACTACAGTTGCCAGAAAATGTCTGTACAGCTGTATATACCTGATCAAGCCTCAATTGGCTTGCGTCCCATAGTCTAGAATAAAATATTTATTTATTTATTTTATTTAAGCCATGGCGACTAGCTGTTGCAAAGCATAGATAGTGGCGCTATAAAAGAACGTATCAGTGGCTGGTGAAGCCATATCATTAAGACGTTTGACCACTACTGCATACCTCCAGTTTCGATGAAGAAATCAGTATGAGGGCCATGATTAGGGGGACAGACGTCAAAGGAAAATGAAGGCTGGAGAGTCAAAGACTGGCTCCTTTCGAGCTACCTGGAGCCAACAATTACTAACTCTTGCGAAGAAGGGTTGACGCGAGTAAGGTGAACGACGGATAACGGAGTGCTGGGAGAAAGAGAAATGACCAGCAATAAAGTTAGGATTAGGCCATCAGTTACAAGTGCATCCTATGGTGGCACATAATAAGTCAGCAAACCAGCTGAGCTGCAACACAAACAATCCAAGAGAATGCACATTGAAAGAAAGGAGCGACTCCTATCGAGCTCCGGATATCCGCAAAGTTAAATGGAAGCTGCCGCGACTTGCTGCTGCTGAGCAAAGATAGTGGCTCTAGGAAAGAATGTATCAGTGTCTGGTGTAGCCAAATCATTAAGACGTTTGACCACTGTTGGTTACCTACAGCTTCGATGATGAAGTCAACATGCGTGAAAAGCTTAGAGAGACAGACAGCAGAAAAATCGGAAGGCTGGAGAGTCATGGATTAGCACCTTGCAAGCTAAATGGAGCCAACAATGACTAGCTATTGCCAAGAAGAGTTGACGCAAGTAAGATAAACGTCGGATAACGGCGCGCTGGGAGAGAGAGGAATGGCCAGCTATAGAGTTCGGATTAAGCCTTCAGTTACTAGTGGATCCTACGGTGGCACATAATGGGTCAACAAACCCTCTGAGCTGTGCCGCAAACAATCTAAGATAATGAACATTGCAAAAAGGGAGCAAGCTCCGGATATCCGCAAAGTTAAATAGAAGCTATGGCGACTAGCTGCTGCTAAGCAGAGATAGTGGCTCCAGAAGCGAGTGTATCAATAACTGGTGTAGCCATATCATTAAGCTGTTTGACTTTTATTGGATACCTACATTTTTCTGGAGAAATCGACATGCAAGCGAAGGTTAGAGAGACAGACGGAAAAAGAAAATGAAGATTGGAGAGTCAGGGAGTGGCTGATTGCAAGCTACATGGAGCAAACTATTACCAGCTGCTGTCAAGAGAAGTTGATGCGGGTAGGACGAACGACACATAACCGCGCGCTAGAAGAGAGAAAAGTGATTAGCAATAGAGTTCGGATTAAAAGTTCAATTATTAGTGGATCCTACGGTGGCACATATTAGGTCAACAAACCATCTGAGCTGTGACACAAACAATGCAAGCGAATGAACATTGTAAGAAAGGAGCGACTCCTACCGAGCTCCGGAAATCCGCCAAGTGTAATTTACGCTATGGCGACTAGCTGTTGCTAAGCAAAGATAGTGGCTCTAGAAAAGAATGTATTAGTGGCTGGTGTAGCCAAATAATTAAGACGATTGACCACTACCGGATACCTACAGTTTCGAGGAAGAAATCAACATTCCAGCGAAGATAAGCGAGACAGACGTCAGAAGAAAATGAAGGGTGAGATGTCAAGTGGTGGATTCTTGCAAGCTACATGGAGCTAACAATGACTAGCTGCTGCTAAGCAGAGTTGAGGCAAGTAACATGAACGACGGATAACGGCGCGCTAGGCGAGAGATGAGAAGTCGAGAAGAGGATAGTGTGCGAAGGTAAGAAGAGGCGATTAGAAGTCGTCTGGTCCCGTTTCAGAAAAATCTACTTCAGGACAGTTTGTATTCCGTGGTTTGGAAACTAGCGTGACAGGGAGGTATTTGTTAACAGAGAAGCGGTACTGTTTTATATTCATAGATGCCCTTATTGTGAGACGTAACCTATTCCATACGAGTGCCTATCTGTAGAGGTAGATGTTGGAGCGAATACTGCTGCGCGTTCTTGGTAGGATAATGGAGTGGGGTCTATCACGTAGGGGGTAGGAAGTGACATTTGAGTCTGAGACAGGAGATAGTTGGCTTCCACTAATATTGTTAATGAGCGAGTATAGGAAATCGAGGTTGGCTTTCAATCGGCGCAGCCATAACGGGTCGAGCTTAAGTGGGTTGCACCGAGCACGGTTGCTTTGACTTGAGCGCCCCAGGATGCGTTTTGTGAAGGTACGTTGAACCTATTCGAGGGCTATTCGGTCGCATTTTCTGAGGTTGGTGAATACTATAGAGCAGTATTCCAGCAGAGGCCGGGCACATGTTTTGTAGAGCACGGTTCTAAATTCCTGTGTCGCCATGGTTTTTAGGATGTAGCCGATAAGATAGCATGCTTTAGCTGCGGAATAAGCTACTTGGTCCGCGAAGTTCAGCGAACAGGAGTAGTGCACGCCTAAGTCACGCACTGTACGGCAGTTCCCTAATGGCGTGCTTTGCAGCATTAAGGTATTTGGAGGCATGGTGTATCGGTACGTCAGGACATTGAATTTTGTTGGTGTGAATGCCAACTTCCATATGTCGCACCATGCAGTTAGCGCTCTTAAGTCGTGTTGTATACGAGAGGTAGCGGTGTGGAAGTTTGACGGATAACCTGGGAAGACAATTTTGATTTCGTCCTCAAATAGGTAGGGTATCCCATGTTTGAAAACCTTGAGCACGTCATTGATATGGAGCAGGAAAAGTAGAGGGCCTAAAACGCTACCTTGAATTACGCCACTTTTGACTGGTTTAGGAAGTGACATAAATTCCCCAACTATTACTGACTGTGAGCGAGCTGCAAGATGTGCAAGTGTGCAGTTTTCCGGAGATACCGTATAATTCCAGCTTCATCAAAAGCTCTGTATTTGGTACTCTGTCAAATGCTTTCGTCATGTCTAGGAAGATGATGGCTAGTGCATGCTTGTTGTAAATCAGTTGAGTTACATCATTGAGGAACTCAAATTTGCAAGTCTGACAGGATTTAGACGGCAGAAATCTAGGTTGTTGTCGTTTGACGAGGTTACGAGTAAGCAGGAAGGTAAGCATGGTTTCTTTGACCATTCGTTCCATTATTCTTGAAGCTATAGGCGTGCGGCTGATGGGGCGATAGTTTTCCTTGTTCTGCTGACCGCCTTTTTTGTTTGGGGATGGCGATGGCATGTTTCCTTGTGGTTAGATAGATCCCGTCAGTCATGGAAAGCGTGAATATGTTCAGAAGTAGGGCTGGAATGTCCTTGCCACCAAATATCAGCAAAGCAGATGGAAGACCATCGGGACCAGGATGTGATAAGCATTTGACTGAGCTAATTACTCGGGTGATAGAACGCATGTCAAACTTAATAGTGTCAAGTGAGTCATTGGTGCGCCTTGATGGCAAAGCAGGCGCAGTTCCGTTAGCGTCAGTGAACGAATGCGGAAATATCCATTGAGGGTCTCACAAATGTATGATGGATCGCTAATAATGGATGCGTCAGAAAACCTGAGTGAGGCAACTGGCATAGATTTTTGAGTGCTTCTTTGTCGGAGTAGTTGCCCGGGGGACTTGGTTTTATTGCTAGATTTGAGGGCAGCACATTCTTTAGCAATCTTGGCTGATTCCTGCACAGTTTGCCAGTTGGTAAGGATTTTATTCATGCGAAAAGGCTGGGAAATTGCTTATTTCTGGAGTATCGCTGTCGCATCTTTTTTAACTTCCTAAGTATACCGTAGGCCTTTGCTGATTTCGCTGGCATCGTTAAGCGGCTTCTGCAGGGGAGTAGGGCGAGCACATCTAGACAGCTGAAGAAATTTAGGTATAGGACGTATGCGGCTGCGTCTACATCGGTAGCTAAAAAGAAGTTGTCCAATTTCGCAGATCGCACGAATATCTCTAAGCTGTTCCAGTCAATGTGCTTGAACATTCGAGAGGAGATATTCCTCGTTTCTCCAGCCTGTAATCTTCCAGATTGTCTGTATCACTTACCTTCGCTGGCTTGCTGATGTGTTCTGTGTAACTGTAGCCATCCACTTGTAACCAACTAGCCTAATGGACTGGCTACATCAGGCCACCGAAATTTTCTCGCAGCGCCATGTTCTGTCGATCCTCTTAAACCTAAGCACTTCTGCTTAGCAGCAACTCGTAATCGTAGGCTCCACGCATTTCTGGAGCTTGCTAAGAGCCGCTCTCTTCTATCTCGAACATTCTTTGTGACTGTCTGCGTCACATACATCCGCTTGTTGCTGATTTATTATGGATAATTGTGGGCATACACTAACAACTAAAAGGCTTCATGCAAGTTCCATTGCTGATCACCGATACGCACACGTACAGCGACCCTAACTGTTCCTTGTCTTACCTCTGGCTTCCGTGTTTAGCAGCAGTCCTTCTTCATAAGCTACTATCATCTTTGCTCATATACTGAGCTGCTAAGGTCCACACTTTATCCCTCCAAGCTTTAATCCCTGGGACAGCGTGCGTCACATACGCTTGCTGTCTGTAGCCCTAATCAGGTGTCCACTAGCAATTATAAAGCCGCACCTAAATGCCATTGCTCATCCGCGACAACTAATTGACTGTAGTACAGCTCACTCACTGGCTTCTCCGGGCTCAGGCCTTCTTAATTATACTCCATTAGTACCACCGCATAATTTGATTAGCTGCGCGTCGATGCGTCGTAGTCTATTATGCTCTAACTATCTAACAACCTCTTTGTATGCCTGCGCTTTACTTGTCCGCTGTCATTCTATCACGAAACTTCTCTTAGCTTTCTTCTGTCGTGCCAGCATATCCAGGTATTCAGCGTAAGCCGCTCTTCTGCCTCACATTTCTAGACCTTTATCTACCCATTACTTGCTGTATTGTTTTAGGCATTTTTTACCTGCAATACTCCAAGTCTCGGGCTAGCAGTCTATGGCTCTAGCCAACTTGGTACTATTACCTTAGCACTCTGGCTGCTGCGGTTAGGCCTCGGGTTCTGATATCCTCAGCAACCTTAATGTACGCATGTATTCTGGCTATTCGCTGTCCTTCCGTCAATTAGCCCTTCTTAGCTTTTTAATTCGGCACTCTCTCACCTGGTTCGTACAGAGACGCCCCTTAGCTTCTTATTTACAGGTGTTCATTCCTCAATTATTTGCTGCTGTTTGCGACACTTACCGATCTATGAGTCCAAAAGACTCACTGTCTTTCCCTGGGTCACCATATTCTACGCTCCCCAGCGAATCTTTCCACGCAACAGTTGCATCATAGCAAACCAATCCTGTTCTTTTGCTCAACGGCGCAACGCTCTGCATCCAAGGTATACGGTAGCAACCAACCTATAGGGCTTTGCTTCCGGTGAATATTCAAAAGACACTTTTAGCATAATCATTGTTACACATTGTACATCATATGTTTCCACTAAATGTTAGACCATAGGACATAAATAATGCTTGTTCCCACGTCTGTTCTTTGCGGCGCTGTTTGTCTCTTACCTTCCCTTGCTCCGAGGTCTGGAACTTCTTGGGTATCTGGGATCGCACCGTGAAAGAGCTTGTGCCTGAGACAGGACATAGAAACCCACAAGGACCTACATAGAACACGGCTGTACAACAAGTGGATAAAAATGCACTCATTACCATGACCGTCGTCCAGTAATGGTAGCTGGACATGACGCCTTCATACTCCTGCGAAGTATACATAATCCAGAGAAATCTAGCCTCAAGAATCGGACGTTTCGCTCACTTGGACACGAAGATGACAAAGATCTAACGCTCCATAGGCCTCAGCCATTATGACCACCCCGAGCAAAAATAACCTGTTCATTGAACAGAGGAAATTAGAACGCAATTGACCGCGGTTAACCGAGGGTTAAATCAGTCGACGAGCTGCTCTGCCAGTTTTACATTAGTGCACAAACGGATTTCTGACAGTGTTTCAGGACGTGGTGGGTTTTCGCCCGGCAAGCGTTCTCCCTAAAAAAGGCCACAAATGTCCGCTTAACAACACTGCGACGTGGCGGATGTGACTCGCCACTTAATAAAGTCACTGCCCACAAATACATACTGGCAAGCCGATCAGAATCCTAATGTAATATTTTCCTGACAAGTTTTCTGTACAAACGGAATGCCCAGCCTGTTTACACTACGCACACTGGAACCCAACTTTTCGTCATGCATTGACGAATTTATACCTCAAGATTAATTTTACAATTTCCAAAGCCTGGACAACTTTCGGCTTACTGCCGATTACATACATAGCAACGTGTTTGTTGCAATATATATTTGCTTGTAAACGTTGATCATGCCTAGTCTGGTGTGTCTCGGAAATTCGAGAATATGCTATTTATTTATTTGTTTATTTATTTAAACTGTTCGACAGAAGAAGAAGTGGCGCAGTGTGGAGTAGAAAGTGTAACTACGAGTTTGACCACCTTGTGGTCGCATTCATTTATATCATCTAATATACCAGCAACTGCATCAGAGACACCATGCGTAAAGAATAAGCCTAGGGTGTTGGAATGACTGGTGTGATCGTGAACTTGTTGAGTCCAGTTATTTGCGTGGACCGTGTGAACGAAACATCTGTATCTGAGTGGGGCAACCTGGTCGTTCCAGGGGATAAGTGGCATATTGAAATCGCCACCCACTATCCTGTGCCGTGGGTGCATTTGGGAGATTTCAGTGAAGAGCTTAGTGAGTTTATTACTCTTTTTGCTAGATGTGTGTGGAGGGTTGTATACGCAATCGATTAGGAGGTCATGTTGACCTGTCGTCTGGATCCAGATGGAGTCTTTAGGGTCAACTATAGATAACAGTTCAAAATCGGGTGCACCAAAATCGTCCAGGACGTAGATAAGGCAACGGCCGCCCCGCTAGTTGTCTTGTCCTTTACAGAATTCAGTGTAGTCATGGATACGTAGTAGGCTGTGAGAGGCATTTGAGGGGTGCCACGTTTTTGTGATGAGCACCAGCTGTGGGTATGATAGTAGGATAAATGGGCCAATGAGATGCAACTTGTGAGTAATAGATCGTGCATTAATAAGCAGCATACTGTATGATTCAACGCAAGGAGAGATGGAAGGGTTCGATCGTGTGAGGCATGTTGCACAATAGGGTGTAACGGGTGTAGGGTACATGGAAGTGGTAAGAAATGGTGGAGTGTGTGATATAGGATAGTGCTCAGGAAGTGAATGAGGAGGTAGCTGATGGTAGCCGGCCTCTAATGAGGCTGTAGTATTAATATTGCGTTTAGAACCTATCCGGAGGGCTGAAGCCAACCGTTTGGGGTTAGTTGCAGTGAGCATATGAGTTGTTGGAGGTGATAGAGGGCTGGTGAGAACTCTTGGTGGAATGGGCGAGGTGGGTCGTGTCCTGCTGCATCCCATAAAATGGGGCTGTGGATGGCATAGTCCGGATGTATTGCTTATCATCTGGATGTATTTTTCGTTCAGGGGGACGTATGGCCAGAGAGTGCGGGGTGGGGTTAATGGAGCGGTACAGATTTTTAGCAGGGCGTCCTCTTTGGGAGGATGCTTTGTTCCCCTGTTTCGAGAGTTTGTGGGATTGTAACGGGGTTGTGCACTTGACCTTTGGATGCCATGGTGCCATTTGTAGGGCCGACTGGAAGATAGTGTACCAGGCGGATAGTTAGTTAACAGGGGAATTACTGCGTTGATGCTGCGCGGGCTGTTCATAGTTTCATTTTGTTCTAGTGACTGGTAGTACGTCCTCGGTGTTTGAAAGCCATGGCATTTGTTTTATTTCTGGGGATTAATAGCATTGTTGGGCGTCTCGTGGACCCTAACGTTCCGTGCTCACATGTAAACCGTTAAGTGTTCAGTACACTGTACGCCAGACTGACGCGTCTTCTTGCTTATTCGCTACGAGTTGAAATACGTACTTGCGGTTAGAGTCCAGTTGTGATAGTTACCAAGGGCAGAGGCCATTTCCATTTCTGATGCAAGATGAGACCACCAGGATTCGCGGCCTCTCGTCAGGCGAGCAGGGAGTTTTACCCGGAACTCTTTGCGAGTTTCACTGTATTAGCTTCCAGCCGGAATATGCCGGCGAGCACCTATAAGTTCCAAAGACTGTGAAGAGACCCAATGTCCATGTTGGTGATTAGACATACCACATGAGGATTTGCCTGCTGCTAGTAAGGACTGGTGAATATGAGACTAGTGAGCTTCAATCGCATCCAGTGAGCGTTTATCCAACTCGCATGACAGCGTACTTTGATAGGCATTCAGAACAGCTGACTTCGCCAGCTGGCTGGTGTCAATGCGCTCACAACGTCGTCGTGGGCGTCCGCCAAAGCGCATTCGCAGGTCAGCACATACAAGTGCATGATCGGTGTCCACACCTGTGCTTCAAATCGAGCGACAGTTCTGGACGCAGCCTCTTCCTCGGTAACTTATCGCAATGTGATCGATTTGCGTGCATAGTTGGTTCGAGCCTAGTGGGCGCCAAGTCACCCTCCGGCTGGTCATCATCATCATACTACACGTTAGCTAGAGGTGGGGAACAGCTCAGCTACTGTGCCGGCGGGTGCTGTGTCGGAAATTAGTGCTCGCAAGAAATAAGCGAGCATCTTCACACAAATGAAGTAACCGTTCAACGTTATCATTACGGGAGCCTACACCATGTTGGCCGCCCAGATGCAGCTCATCTGTGGATAATTTTCCAACTTGAGTGTTCAGATCCCCAGCACGCACAACAGTGTCCTAGCTTATTCTGTGGCGAAGGAGCTCATTCAGTTGACGATAGAAGTCGTCTTTTACCGAGGCATCACTACAGTTTGTCGGTGCATAGGGAACGATGACGAATAGACACCTGTTAGTCCCACGCGACTTTGAAGTTTTGAACGAGCCAGCCAATCGGACCGCACACATCCGGCTACTGATTGGAATCCAATCAACCAGAGTAGCGTCAGCCCGGGGACTCAGGGCAATAACAACACCGGCTTGGCCGGTGCTCGAAGCTGCATCGACACCGGATAGGCGTTATCCACTGCATCCGTCCAACTTTCGCGAGCCACCAGTAGATTATTCAGACAGGAAAATCCCTTCCGGAATCCGTGTTGTACATTGCTACGTAGATTAAATCTACTAAGATAACTCTCCAATGAATCTCTCACCGGTTTCTCGGGGAGTTTAACTATTAGACTCGTCAGATTAGCTGGCCTGTAATTTGCAAGTAGACTCCGGTACCCATTTTTGAAGATGGGACAGATGACAGCTTCCTTCCATTCGGAAGGCAATGCACGGCTGTCAAGCTATTTCTGTAACACTAGAGTGAGTGGTCCATTTAATTCCGCAGCCAACTCATGCAACAGCTTCGGGTGAACTAAAGCAGGTCCAGCGGTCTTAGAAGGGTTCAGACCTTGTGACTGCCTACGAACTTCCGTCTCCCCTACAAGAAATTCAGATAGTCCTG
The DNA here is from genome assembly GCA_944474145.2 of Dicrocoelium dendriticum. Classification (NCBI taxonomy): domain Eukaryota; kingdom Metazoa; phylum Platyhelminthes; class Trematoda; order Plagiorchiida; family Dicrocoeliidae; genus Dicrocoelium; species Dicrocoelium dendriticum. The sequence continues at coordinate 5,516,869 of OX104065.1, read as the reverse complement.
AACCCCTGGGATCCTGCAAAAAAGTTCAACGCCTGTCAGAGGTTTCCCTTACAGACGCTGCTGCATATTGCCCACTATGTACGCAGGCCTTTTCATAGTCCGTATGCGCATGAGTACCGTCATCACGCAAAAATACTGGAATTCACATATGCGAAGAATCTATTTGGATTCTTTGAAACTTTGTCTGCTAACCCATTCTCGAAATTGAGCCCTGCATGCCTTAGGTGTTGCTCACACTTATTTCTACCTGTCATAAGTATCGGTGGACGGAGCATCTCGGTAAGTCCGCCAACATTTAGACCTCTGTGAACAGATGTCTGTCTGGGGAATCTATCAATGGCGGCTATGCTCGTGCCTCCTGTCTCCTTGTGCCTGGGATGAAGGAAGCAGAGACCTCTGTGAGGTAGGACTTGAATTTATCCCAGGCAACCTTAACAGTATTATCGTCTGAGATCTCAAAATGGAAACCCGAAGCCTTGGCTTTCATTGATTGTTAGTCTGCGTGCCATAGGTCCGGGCGAGACTCAACAGTACTCTGGTAGCGTCTAGACAGAGTACAACTGAAGCGCAGACAAACATGATCACTGGAACCCAGTGAAGGTCCGTAAGTAATGTCACCAACAAAATCTAGTGACTTAGCAAATACTGGGTTTAAGATAGACGGTACTTGGGCGTCCGTGTACCTAGTGGGGAGGTCAGTGAACTTGTGCAAAATAGTTGCAGCGTAAGCTCAAGCAGCTCAGCGCCGAATGTGCCTGACGCTGAGTAGCAAGAAAGATCGACCCAGCAAATCTCTGGATGGCTGAAGTCGCCCATCACCAAACACTTGTTTGCGGACTGGGAGCGAATGAATTCAAGTACCTCTTTGGATATGCTCCCGGGGCTTCTACACACAATTACAACTGTAACCTGAGCCGAGGATGTGCTAATCACAGCCGACAGAGCTTCAACAGTTTTGTCTGCTGACTGAAATAAGCAAGTCTTTAGAACGTCAAGTTTAGAGCTCACATAAAGAGCGACGCCTTTTCCCTGCCGGCCAGCGGAGCGATCGCATCCAAATAGTGCGTACCCAGACAGATGTATTTCGCCATCCGTGATGTTTTGAGATAACCAAGTTTCAGTGCGTTCGAGTATATCGGGATGACACCCATCTACAAGCAGACTTAACTCGTACACCTTATTCCTTAGGCTGCGCACATTACTTAGCACTATAATAAGGTATTCGTTAGGTACAGGCATTTATTTATTTATTCACAGTCTGTTAACAGACATTGTGCCATCAGAACTATGGCAGAAGAAAAAGTGTGAAGAAGATGGGAACGCCAATGCGAGTAAAAAATTTGGGAAACGATTTTGTTGGTTTTACACACGCCATTTTGTATTTTTTGTTTTGTTTTGTGAGTTTTTGTGTGCATCAAAGGGATGGTGAAATTGCAGAACAACATTGACGCCACTGATGTCTGTTGCGGGCCATGACGTCTAATGTTTCCAACCACTGCAATTCAGCATCTCGTGGTCCCCAATCTGGAAGGCGGACTGGTCCGACTGCCACCAAACTTGAAGTTACCATCTTCATACTCCTTCTCCACGTCATCGGCTGTCCACCGCGGCACTTTTTCCAATCGCTCCCTGGGAGTGCAAATAGCGCTCGACGTGGAAGGCGATGGGCTGGCATGCGCAGAACATGCCCGAGCCAACGTATGCGATGTCGGAGAATAATGCCCTGAAGGCTGGCACTATTCGCCCTAAGCACGCGGTCTCTCACATCTGCGTTGCTTACGTGGTGTTGCCACCACACTCGAGCAATCCTTCGTAGACAGTGATTATCAAAGACTGATAGCCGCTTCATATCTTCCGAGCGAATAGGCCGTCTCACAGCCGTACAAGAGTACTGCACGGACGGAAGCATTGTACACCCTGCTCTTGAGCTTGAGACTGGCATCACGACGACGCCATACATGTCTCAGTTTGGTGAATGCAAGGCGGGCCTTTGCAATCCGTTGGGAGACTTCATCTCTAACACCGCCACCAGCCGTGATGCAACTCCCTAGATAAGTAAAGTAATGGACTTGCTCCAGAACATGTCCAGCAATGGTGAGCGCGGGTTCAGGCACCTGCCAGTCCTGGAGCAGCGTTTTACATTTTCCCGGAGTGAAGCATAGGCCGTACTTAGACGCCTCCATCGCCAAACGGTCCAAAGCGCACTGGACGGATTGTGGGTCGTCCCCCAGCAAGGCGATATCATCGGCGTAGTCCAAGTCAGTGAGTCTGTCTCCAGGGAGAAGCTCAACACCGCAGTCCTGGACACCTTCCAGTGCTCTTTGGAGAACATCTCCGATGGCGAAATTGAAGAGGAAAGGTGAAATAGGGCAACGTTGACGAACACCGCTGGTCACAGCAAATGAAGAGGAGTGCGTACCGTAAGTCCTAACTTTGCCCGACGTGTGACTGTAAAGTACTTTCAGGATAGTTACAAACTTGCCGGGCACACCTTTCTTCAGTAAACAGTTCCACAACGCAGATCTATCTACTGAATCAAATGCCGCTCGGATGTCCAAAAACACTACGATTGTTGGCTGCCGGTGGATGTGACGAAGTTCGAGAACTTACCGAAGCGTGAAGATTTGGTCGATGCAGCCGCGGCCTGGGCGAAATCCGGCTTGTTCTTCCCGGGAAAACTCCTCTCTAGTCGTTGAAAGCCTGCCAAGTAGGACCGACACGAAAATTTTGGATGCGACAGAGATTAGGGAGATTCCGCGGTAGTTGCAGCAATCGGCGCGGGAGCCCTTCTTGTGAATCGGAACAATGACCGATTCTCCCCATGAGCCCGGAACCTTCTCCTCAGTCCAAACATTTGTGAACAGCGATAGGATTTCGCTGATAAGTACACTCCCACCATCTTTGAATAGAGCCGATGGTAGGTTGTCGGGAGCCGAATCCTTGTGGCGTTTCAAAGATTGGATTACATTTCGAATCTCTGCTTCATTTGGGGGGGCTGTGGAGACAGGCCAAGCACCATACATTGGGGCTGGAGGTGCCGCAGGGGGCTGTGTTGAGTGGTTGAATTGAAGAACGAAATGCTCTGCTCAGCGACCCAATCGCCTTTGAAGGTTGGTGATCTTCGTGCCGTCTGCGTCGCAAATCGTCTGGCTGATAGCGTGGAAATTGCAACCAGCGGCCCTGATGATGTAAAACAGGCGGCGGAAGTTGCCAGCTGATGCAGCGGCTTCCATCTCACCAGCTTGTTCGACCACCAAGATTCACGATCAGAGCGAAGACTTGCTTTCAGCTGTTGCGTAATGGACCGGCGGTGTTCGTTGTACTCTGCGCCAGCAGGCACCGCCCGTCGACGATCCAGCAATTCCGAGGATCTTCTCGAGATCCAGCATTTGGGCGTGGAGCGAGTGAGGCCACAGCTGGACAAACCGGCCGACAACAAGGCTTGTTACAGACTTGATCAGCGTTGATCAACATCCAGAGTGTGTGAGAGAGAGAGAGAGAGCTTTTCGCGAAACTTTTGTTGATACTCTTTCTTCACCATTGGGTCCTCCAACTTGTAGGTGTTCAGTCGGGTGTGTTTTGACCTAGGCGAGCCCCCAAAACGTATGCAAACGGTTGCACACACCAGTGCATGATCAGTATCAACGCATGTTGACCAAAATGATCGGCATTCGCATACGCTGCCGCGCCGCCTGCGACTTATAGCTATGTGGTCAATCTGTGACCAGCGCTGGGTTGATGATGGGGGGCGCCAAGTGGCGTACTGACGTCCAGGATGGCGAAAGCTAGTGCTTGAGAAAAATAGTTGATGATCAGCACACAGAATGAACAGTCTCTCTCCATTGTCTGAGCGAACATCATCATATCCATGCTGTCCTTCGAGGTGGCGCTCACATGGCAGCAGACGACTGACACGCGCGTTGAAGTCTCCTGCCAAAACAATGATGTCTGTTTTAGGAGCCCTTAGGAGCAGCTCATGAAGGTTCTGGTAGAACTGGTCTTTGACGATATCTGAGCTACAGTCAGTGGGCGCGTAGGCAGAGATCACGAGGAGAGCACGCTTTTCGACCCGACGTCTGCTGACTTTACAAGAGCCATGGAGCCTCATCGCACAAAGGCGGCTATTGATCGGAGTCCAATCAATCAAAGCAGTCTCGGCTCTAGCACTGAGAGCGATTTCAAAACCAGCTTGCCCAGATGCGGCAGACTCTGCGTCACCAGATAGGCGGAGATGGAACCGGGTGCGTGGGTGGAGCGGTGACACCAGCTGGTAGACCGAGTTAGAGTCCTGGAGTCGTGTTTCAGTCAGGCAGCAGATATCAATTCCTGGGGTCTCTAGCGTGCGTGCAACTCCAGCCTGCTGACCGATCTGCAGTAATGTGCGTACGTCGAAAGCTGCAAGTTTGAACTGCGTTCCGGAATGCAGGAGCGAAGATGGGCGACTTGTGGACCAGCAACTCTCTGTTGAGTACTGTGTGGTTGAGTTGACAGATGTCACGGGAACAGGTTCATCAGTGTAGGTGGGATTGATCGTTATGGAGGAATCAGGTAAAAATGGGTGTGAATGGTACACGGGAAGGATAGGTAAATGGTGGCGTGTGCTTGTGCAGTTGGCATAGTAACATGAGTGAATAGCATAGTAGCAGCAAGACAGCAAGACCTGGGTCGTGTGTTACCAGAATGAGCAGTGGTAGGGCGGAAAAGGACCGCCGCCTGACCACACGAAAACCCACTAACCGGAGACCGATGGCTGGGCCACGTCTTGCGCATGCCAGCACACCGACTCCCACGACGTGCATTGTTTGCGCGTTGTGGGTGCGGTTGGAAGAGGAGGAGGGGAGGCCAAGTGATGACTTGGTCGCGAGAAATGAAAACCCTCACTTCGAAGTTGGCGTCGGTTGGTGCATCCCGACTGCCTGGCTGGGGTCCTAAGGACGGTGAACACGTTTGGCTGGACACACTTGCTGATATGGCTAGGAGCCGGCCCCAATGGCGTTTGTGTTGTCAGTTCCTTTGTCCATCCCCCTCCTGTTTAGCATCCCCCTCCAATCACGATCTCAATCGTTAGGCATAATATGACTTTCTTTTACGGCAGCCAGCTGTTAGCTCTCCGGAACGATGTCCATCCGTTACTGGGGACTCAGCGGGCGTGCCACTGTTTGTTTGTTTTTTCTTTTCTTGCCTTTTGTATTGCGGCACAATAGCTGAGGTGTTTTCCACCTCCAGCTAACGTGTAATGATGATGATGATGAACCGGAGACCTTGTTCACCGGCCGCTCGCATGCTATTGTGGTCCTTGATGGCCTCGTTTAGTTTCAGCCTATCGGTCAGCAGAAGGTCCGGTTGAACACTAATATTTGTACCTTTCAGCTTAAAAGCAAACCGCATGAGAGCGTTGCGTTCCTCCGCGGTAAAGAGTACAACATGAAGTAGCCGCGGTCGAGGGTTTGGTAACTTAACTGGAACGTTCCTCAGTCTAATCAGTTTCCTGATAGTAACGCCTGGAAAACCAGGCGGAAGTAGCTTCGTTACGCACATTTTAAACCATTGAAGGTTGTCCAACATGCGATCAGCAGGAAGGACAGAAGTGGATTTAGCCGCGTCAGGGAAGATAACGCTACCATCCGTGAAAGAATCACCACGACGGGGTGTGTTAATCCCAAGGGTCTTTGATTCGACACTTCGAGCAGGCGACTTCACCACTAGTGATGGTACTGTCATTATCCCGTCAGATGATATTGCAACGGTAGCATGTTTTTGCTGTACTGTCGGTGGCTTACTCTTTCTCGGGTCATGGATTCCACCGAAAGGCCTTATAACAAATTCGTTCTGCTTTTTCTTCTTGATAACGTGAGCAGGATCCCGTGACAATTTGTCGCTTTGAGCAGAATCAAGCAAACCGTCAGAACGTGCCTACTCGGTGAGAGCCGAGATATCCGGCAGCTCGGACTGACAAGTAGTGCGTGGGAATCTTCGCCGTCGCACAACCGTCAGACGGTTTGACAAGTAACGACACATGCCTTGTTTCTGGTGCCGAGATACTACAACTGTTTATTTAGCAGAGAGCTTACGGGGTTTCCTGGCTTGCGTTCGCTTTACTCGAAGTGACCCTTGAACCAGCAATTCGGCGTCGATCAGGTTAGCTTTAGATACGACGTCCGAAGCAGCTTCATCTTCGTGGTCGGCAGCCATCTGGACGGGTGACATAATGATTGGTGCCACAAGTTGATCTCCAGTGTAAGCGATCAAATCTGTTGTTGGGGACCGGAAGCGTCGTCATGAGCAGAACAATCTTAAGACGAAGGTATGAGAGCAACGAGAACGAACGCTCTACATTTCGCAGCCGGGTATCGGGATATTCGTCACTCGTAGGAAAGGCCGCGCGGCATTGTCAGCGGCTGCAGCAATTGGCACAACTGAGAAGCAACTTTCTGCTGGAGGCCAGCGCTGCGTGCTGCTCGGTATTCAGGTCCGTGCAAAGCTGGTGGTACCATCGGTTGCAGACATCACACTGCATACCGCCGGAATCGTCAGTTACTGACATATTGCAGCTTGAACTGCTAGTTCGGTTTCTTCCTCCTTGGCGGTAAATTGAAATTTTTGAGCGTGCTTGCTTTTTGAGGTTTCACTTCCAAAGGACAGTTTCGGAACACTGTTTACAAGTGTCGTGCAAAACATGTCGTTTGATCCAAATAATTTTGGATCATCGTTTTCCCCGGATGATGTTGTACCCGTTCTCGGGTACTTACCAAACGTCGTCCATCTTTATCGAGTTTAGCCTCTGGCTATTTTCCCGGTATTTTTATGTTTTGTAATCCGTTTCGAACCTTGTTTTAACCCGTAACTGTTTCGGTTGACTGTCATGAAGGTAACAGCTTGTCGGTTTAACGTTTTGATACTTGCTTCACACTCTTTGAAAGCCCCATGTCGGATTCAATGAATACCAGCGCTAATGTGTCTTCAACTGCGTTGATTAGCGAATCTAATGCTGTATGCGGCAGCGTGAGCTGCTCAAAGCCCGTGACGGACGAGTCTGGTGGCATGCAGTGATATGTATGAAACTGCTGGTACAATGAGACCTGTACCGAATTGAGCCCTGATCAGTACGCAATGCTTTCGACTAGCGAGAGCTTGCTGTTCTATTGTCTTCTATGCCGTAGTCATCGATCTATGTATCTTGAGGTCACTGAGGAGACATCGAGAAACGTCGGGCTGGGTAACAAGCAGATGTGATCTTTCCTCACATCTCTTCAGCCCAAAGTAGAGTTATTGATGAGGAAAATGGGAGTCTCCATTGATGTCCGCTCATTGGAGGAAGCCACGCAACTAACCACAATCGCTGTCGATAAAAATCCGACTGAGGTGATGGCTATCGTGTCGTGTGCCCCGGCAGTCCAGAATACCCCTAACGAGGACTCTGACGTCGTACTGGACGTCGTCCCAGGTAAGACCGATCTCCTATCACCTGTGCCTAATAAAATCAAGAGGAAGATGGCTAAGAAAGTCCGTAAGGTTCCCTCAAAGCCTGAAGGTACTGAATCCAAAAAGGTATTGCAGGTGGAGCTCAAAGCTCCAACTCCAATCACTCCAATTCCATTGGCGAAGAAACGCGCCATGTAGACTTCGGCCACACTCACAAAGTCTGAAAAGACTAGACAGGTGACGGAGTTGGAGGTAAAACACAAAGCCACAACCTCAATTACTCCAGCTCCCTTGGCAAAGAAACGCGCCGTGTCACCTGTCAAACCGGTCGAAACTGGGGTCGAGTCGAAGACTCGTGGGGTGAATACGCCTCGTGAAGGTGATACTTTTACTGATAGCAGCGTTATCTTCCGTAACGTTGCTGAATCCGCGTCAGCTCTCCCCAAGGAACGCACGTTGGATGAGCTTTATTGGTTCAAGCTCTGTGTCAAAAAGATGTTTCCATATATTTTCCCCGGTGTCACTAGCAGGAAGCTAACCAGGTTGAGGAACGTTCCTGTGGATGCGCGAAATCCGCGACCCCGACTACTTCGTGTAGTCCTCAATCCCGGAGGAACGCAAAGCGTTAATGCGCTTTGCATTCAAACTCAAGGGTAGCAATGTCAGCGTTCAGCCGGACCTCCCACTGGCAGACTGACTGAACTTAAAGGAAGCCATCAAAAACCTCAAGATCAGGAGGGCGGCTGATGAGCAAGGCCTTCCTCGTGTGGGTTTTCAGGTGGTCAAGCGAAAGTCAAATGCTGCCCTACCAGAACCCCTCCTGGTAGCCCACGACCCAGGTCTGGTCGTGCCGAGTTCCTTCGGGTAGTGCTTAGTAATGTGCGTAGCCTAAAGAACAAGGTACACGAGGTGGGTTTACTTATAGACAAATCTCGTCCCGACATACTTGTTTTCACTGAAACGTGGTTGTCCCCGGATATCACAGACCGTGAAGTATGTTTACTTGGCTACGCACTGTTTAGATGTGATCGCTCTGTTGGGCGCCAAGGTGCCGGCGGCGCTCTTTATGAGAGTTGTCAGGTCAGGCCAGGTCAGGTCAAACGGACGATAGAGGCTTCCGCCTAACGAGCGTCCAGTTCTTGTGAAGGTAAGTGAAGCAGCCCCTGACACTTTGACGTTGGATTGTCTCTTCTTGTCTCTGCAATGGAATGAAGCAAGAACAAGAGCAATCTTTGAACTTTCATATGCCAGCATCAAAGTACACTAACTATTCCAGTACAACTACAATATCTCTGGAAAAAGGATAGACCAACAATCGTCTTAGCCCCTTTTGAAGGCTTCTACGGTCTCAGACTCCACTAAATCAGAAGGAAGTTTATTCCAGAAGTTAACTACTCGGTTCGTAAAAAACTTTGTCCTGATGTCCAAACGAGCTCTATGATGTTTGAGCTTCAGACGATGCCCGCGCAGATGGTCTGACATGGCCAACTCAAACAGATGGGTGGAACTAATACCACTAATTCCCTTAATGATCTTAAACGTCTCTATTAAATCCCCCCTCAACCTACGCCGTTCCAAGGAAAATAATCCTAGGCTCCTTAGACGATCTTCGTAAGACTTCCCTCGTTGACCTTCGATCATCCTGAATCTTTTCTATACAAATGATGTCACTCCGGAGGTACGGTGACTAGGTCTGAAAACAATACTCCAGGTGTGGCCTAACCACTGCTTTATATAATGGCAAGAATACTTCTGCTTTAGTGTTACTCAGCGCCCTCCTAAGACGAAATAACTCTTGTCGCGCTTTATTGGCAGCATGGCGACATTGTGCCAAAGGCTTAAAAGGCTTCGTCAGTACATCGCAATGATAGAGATCCCACAGGAGACTGAACTGCAATTCCGCTACCACCACTAGTCAATAGTTGACATTTATTGGCATTTAGAGGTAGATCACACTGGCTTGACCAATTCACCACAGTGATGATGTCCTTAGCCAATGTCGCTCGGTTTCCCCTACTGACTAGCTTCAGGTCATCTGCGAAGATATAGCAGGGATCCTCAAGAAGAGGAGCCAGGTCATTTATAAACATAACAGCAATGGACCAAGTAGCGAACATTGGGGGACACCGCTGTAGGTATGGCCAACACTAGAACTCGCTTCCCCAACCCTGACTCTGAATGTCCTTCCACTTAAGAATTCAGAGCTATAGTAATAGTTGAGGATGCAATCCAAACCATGTCAGCTTCTCAATTAAAAACCGATGTTAACTGGATGTGTTGAGGAGCACTGAGTTGTAGAGAGCAGGAGGGAAATTCCTTGTCAGCCCCATCGATTCCGTATCATACTGGGTTTGATGCGTGTCGTTGCATTACGACGTTCCTCGAAGGTTCGTCGCAATTGCAGTGACAGCCGCAAAGTTCCAGCATTCTCAGCGAATGTTTGTCTATCAGCCGCTTGAAACTTTCCTCGGATGGAGCGTCTGCAATTTCTTCCGGTAGGCTGTTCCAATCATTCACCACTCTAGTGGATAGAGTGACGTCCATGCGAATTCTGTCTTCTTTGTTTAAACAGTGTCCATGTGTGACCTTGTGTGGAACGGTCAGTGTTGGGCCGGAAGAATTGCTGTAACTCACTCCCAAGTTCCCCTCGGAGGATGAGCGGCGACGGCGGAGCTCGAGGGAGAACAGATTTAGCTGCTAAAGTCGAATGGGGTACGGGAGATCACGAAGCCCCAGAACAGCTTTCGATGCACGTCTCCGAACCTTTTTCAGCGGAGCGCATTCAAACTTTAAAAGCGGATGGCTAGCTGAAAGGCCATATTCTAAGACTGGACGGACGTACGAAGTGAACGAAGGTCGAAAAATCTCAGGAGTCATTCGAGCGAATGATCTTCTTAAGGCACCCACCAGTCTCCTTCCAGTGGCCACCTTCTTCAACGTGTCCTGCATCGTTCCAAGGTCAGGAGTCACGATAACCCCGAGATTTCTCTCGTGCGTGGTAGTTCTGAGGAGAAACCCACCAATACTGAATACTGAATACTATATTTTGGAGCAAGTAGAAAATAATTCTGTACAACTCCATCGGGTGACAATCAAAAACATTCTAAAAAAATAAATAAACACGTCCGGTGGTTATCCTGAGATAGTTCAGCAACTCCCTATGTAGCACACAAAATGCTTGTTCACAAAGTGAGTCACAAGTGGGTGATATCGTTGTCAAGTGGCAACCGTTTTCTGAAACGTATGTTAGCGAAGTGTACATCCAACAAAGATTTGAATTTCGGCACAGATTCGGCCTCGACGACGTGTTCTGGCAGACTGTTCCAGGCGTGCACAACCCTCCGCTCGAAACACAGGGGTGTGGGATTTTCTTCAGATCAGGTACCACGAGTTTGTACCTGTGCCCACGTGTGGTGCATGGTACTCGCAAGTGGAGTAACGACCTTAGCATGGGGAAATGACCGAGATGTAAAATACGGTAGGTCATGATAAGATCCACTCGAACACGGCGATACGACAAGGTGTAGAGCCCAAGGTTCATGCACCGGTTTTCATACGATACGCCTCTCAAGCCGGGGATCAGCTTGGTGGCGACGTGTTGTACTCGTTCGATCTTTTGCGCTTCGCCGCGAGTGATCGGACAGTATGCAGGCGAGCCGTACTCTAGCATTGGTCTGACGATGGAAGAGAAGAGGCGAGTGGCGACGTCTTCAGACCAAGTGCAGAAGCTGCGCTGCAGCGCCCAAAGCATGCGCAGTCCGTTTCGATACAATTTGTTGGTGTTGTCGACGGACTTCAAGTCGCAGCGTGAGAGTACACCAAGGTCTTTCACGGAAGGCGTGGGATGTAGTGGTTGGCCGTCTAGGGTGTACGTTCGGCCGTGAACAGCCTTCCCGAGATTCATGAATAGGGACTTTGCCGGGTTGACCGGTAGGTGGACTTCAGCAGACCATACTGCGAGGCGGTCGAGGTCTTGTTGGAGAATGACACAGTCATCGGGAGTACTAATTTCACGCCAAATTTTGAGGTCATCCGCAAACATTGCACACGGCGACCGTAGAAGCTGGGGCAGCTCGTTGATGTGGATGAGAAACAGAGTGGGTCCCAGTACCGTACCTTGAGGTACACCACTGGTCGAGGGATACCAATCGGTTAGATGGCCGTCCACCTGTACCCTCCACTTTCTTCCAACGAGAAATTCATAGATCCATTGATGTAACGATCCTCCGACACCACATAACCTTAATCTGTCTAGAAGCACTTCATGATTAACTTTGTCGAATGCTTTGCTGAAGTCGATATAGATTACGTCGACGGATTTTCCCCGGTTCAGTGCTTGCAACCATTCCTGTCTCGTCACAAGTAAGTTGGTAACACAAGAATATCCCATCCTGAATCCGTGTTGTGCCGGTGTCAGAAGTTCTTTCGATTGCAACAGATGTATTAGACGCTTTTTTACTAGCTTCTCGATCACTTTGGCCAAAACGGGTGTAAGACAAATTGGCCTGTAGTTATCCACCTTACTGGGGTCGCCACCTTTCGGGATCGGCCTCACCACCGAGCGCTGCCAGTCGTTTGGCAATGAGCCTTCAGACAATGATTTGTTGAATAGATCCGTAACAGCAGGCGAGATAATGGCAGCTAGTGATTTGATAATTAGCGGATGAAGCCCATCAGGCCCTGCAGGCTTAGTACCGTCAAGGTTCGCAAGTAGCAGGCGCAACTCGTCGACAACACAAACCAAACTGTTGAGTTCTACAGGAATGTTACTCGCTGAGATGGGTATGGACGCCGCGTCGTTTGCAAACACGGAAGCGAAGTGAGCGGCCAGTGTGGACGCGCGATCGGAACTGGAAGTTAGCAGGTGTCCGTCCGCGTCTTCCAGACATGACACGTCACCTTTTGGCTTCAAACGGCGTTTCACGTAAGCAAAGATCTTCTTTGGGGCCATCCTCGCGTCAGTTGCAAGCTTTTCTTCGAAAGTCCGGCGCTTTATCAATTTCATTTTGTTGCAAATATTTCGCTGTGTTTTATATGCTTCGTAATCAGTGGCGGAGCCAGAGAGGCGAAATGGGTCCCATATTCTCGGCCGTAACCGAGCCAGCCTACCATATTCCTTGTCGAACCAGTGTGGTTTCATTGGTCCGACTTTCTGAAATTTCAACGGCACAAACTGAGAACAAAGCGAAACCAATCCTTCCTTTATTACTGTCCAACCGTCCTCCACGGATGTAACATGTGGTAGAGACCAATCCATTTGGATCGCTGCTCGATTTAATCCATCGAAATCAGTTTTCCAGTAGTTGTAAGCTGGTTCTACCGGAGATACATTCGGCAAGTTCAGTTCCATAGTGGCTATCAGCACGGAATGGTCGCTTTTAGCTAGGGGCTCCTGGATTGGTAGGTCATGCAACCGCTGTTCGCAATTCGTCACCATCAAATCAAGGCACGATGGGTATGCACCGTACGGTTCAGTGCTACCCATTGGGAGAACAGCGCACTTATTTCGGTCTACTGGCAGTTCCCACTTGATGGACCATTATCTGGTCTAAAGCCCCTTGTAATCTATCCGCATCCTCAATGCTGGATACTGTTGTCCATAGCTTGAGGTCATCGGCGTAGATCAAGCAGCCGGTTTGAAGTGCAGTAGGCTGATCGTTAATGTACAGTTTGAAGAGCTCCCGTCCAAGCACTGATCCTTGGGGAATGCCACTAGCCATAGGCACTGGAGCAGAGGGTTTGGTCCACTTGTACGCGCATTGTCCTACCTCTTAAGAAATCGGCAATCCAGGGAAGAAGATTTCCTGTAATGCCAATTCCCTGGAGTTTATGTAACAGGCGTAAGTGTGAAACCTTGTCAAAGTCTTTGCTGAAGTCAATGAATATTACGTCAACCTGTTTTCGGGCATCTGTGGCTTCTGCCCATGTTTCCCTGACGATGAGTAAGTTAGAGATGCATGAGCGTGCTCTCCGGAAGTCTTGTTGAGCAGGTGAAATGAGGTTAAGATTCGCATAGTGTAGCTGGAGGGCGCACTTGACTATTCGTTGCATGGTTTTGCACACGACTGAGGTCAGACATTGGCCGGTAGTTGGCTGGGTCTTGTTGGTTTCCCCCCTTGTATTTGGGCAGGACGGTACCTGCTTTCCCGTCTGTGGGTAAACAGCCGACTTCGAGGGATTGCCGAAACACTTGGCAGAGAGGGGCGGCGACGTACTCAGCTATCGTTCTGAGGAAGCTGGGATGCAATCCGTCCGGGCCTGGGGAGGAGTTCGCGGCCAGTTCCAGGAGTAGCTTAGTGACAACTTCGGAGTTAATTTCAACTTGATCCATAGAAAAGTAGTGTGCAGGCAAACAGTTGTTGAGCAGTGGTGACTCCACTGAGTGGACCGAGGAATATTGTGCAACCAATAGATTTGCTTTTTCATCATCGCCGTAGAGAACGGTACCTCCCTTAGGAGAGGATAGAGCGGGGATTTCACTACCCGTTTTGGCATTTCGCTTTAGGCTGGCAAAAAGTTTTTGGGACAGTTTTGGGATTCCATGGCCAGTCCATGTTCATATTGCAGTCTTTTGTCTCGTTTTCTCAGGGTGCATACGTTTCTGACAGTTTTGTACTCTAAGTAGCTTGATGTCAATCCTGTGCTCTTGAAATGGTCACATAGTTTTCGTTGTTTTTTCATTAGGGATCTTACTTCTTTATCAATCCATGGAGGTCTTTGGATGGTGGTCTGCTCTTGCAGTTTGGAACAAACTGTTCAATGAGCCGCATCAACAATAGATCGCAGGCGTTCCCATGCGTCATCAAGCTCCAAGGGTTGTGGAATACTCCAATCCATGTTACTTGCAGTAGTTCTTAATCTGGGCTGGTCAGTGTGCCAGAAATTTCGACGCAGTGTCCCCTGATCGTGGAGTGTGAGGCGTCGTGTCCACGAAAAGGAGACTGTACAGTAGTCACTCTCCCCAAGAGTGTTGAAGGATCGTTAGATCTGAGACATCAGATGGTGCTGAGGTGAGGACCAGGTCGAGAATGTTTGGTGTCTGACCAGGGACTATCCGCGTTGGTGTCAAGACATGCTGTGTCAGGATGCACTCGTGAACGGTATCAAGGAGATCAACTTCAAAGGAGTCAGGCGAGAGATCACTATGATGATGTGTGTTCCAGTCGCCGGATCAAACTGTTGAAGCCCTGCCGACTATTGTGTGCACTTCCTCTGCTAAGTTTACTGTTGCAGTGACATATCGAAGTACTGAATGTATCTCCAGGGAGGTAATTGAATTTATTCGTACTCAGGCTGTCAATAGGTGTCTAATACTTGGTGACTTCTACCTCCTTGTAGTCTGCTGGGCTGATCTATCTTGCAGTTCGGTGGTGGGCACTTTAGGTTCGGATCTCCTCGAGCTAACGTTGCAACTTCCTTTGCATCAGTTCGTGGACCTCTCGACTAGATATACGAGCAACCAACTTCCGTCTACCTTGGACTTCATTTTTGTGAAGTCACACGATTTCGTAAGTGATATAACAGACGGCTGTCCTCTAGGAGCCAGTGACCATGTATGCATATCCTTCCGATGCGCTCTAACAAAGTGGCATCAAGCCACCGCTGAAGCATGTCCAAATATTTGGCGGGCAGAGTTTAACGCAATGCAAGACGAAGCTACAGTTCTGCATTGCACGATCACCATGGCTGACTCCGTTGAGACAGCCTGGGAGAAATGTAAGGCATACCTCACCGAGATCTCTGCTTCCCACATCCCACCCAGTAAGAGACGGGTGACACGGGCGCAGCCTCCTTGGGTAGATCATACAGGTAAATACCTGCTCAGGAAGCGCTCTAAGTGCTGGTGAACTTACCAAGCGGCTTCATCAACCAGAACCTACGAAAGCTATCGAACGGTTAGAAACAAATGTAAGCAACCTCTTAGGACTCTTCGTCTTCAGTACGAAAAGTATTTGGCTGACAGCCGTAACAAATCCAAAAATGTTCTTTGCTTATGTAAAGAGACGTAGCGGTACAAACTCGTCTATACCGGCTTTACTACGAGCGGACGGGACCCGTGTTCATACCAACTATGATAATGCCTGTATACTTAGCGAACAGTATACTGGTGTCTTTTCTCGTGAGGCCTCTCTACCTCAGGTTGAGCTGGTCACAAAAGTCCCGGAGGATTCTTGCCTAACTGAAATCAGCATAACGGAGACCCAAGTCTTCGGGCTATTGCAAGGGCTAAATCCTTCCAAAGCTTCTGGCCCTGATTCAATTCATCCGAAGCTGATGCATGAATTGGCCGCTGAGCTAAGTGGCCCTCTGACATGCATGTTTACAATATCGCTCGACAGCTGTGCCTTACCTTCGGAATGGAAGGAAGCAATCATCTGTCCGATTTTTAAGGGCGGTGAGAGTTCTGCCCGCGAGCTAGCGACCTGTCAGCTTGACAAGCATAATAGTTAAGTTGTTTGGCAAACTGGTCAGAGATTCGGTGGAGAATCAACTGGTTAAGTTTAAGCGTCTCAGTGCGGCACAGCACGGATTCCGTAAGGAATTTTCGTGTCTGACAAATGTACTTGTAGCCCGTGAAAGCTGGGTTGAAAAAGTATACAACGGCCACGTTATCCACGTGCCTTTCGTTGACTTCTCGAAAACCTTTGATACTGTTAAACATCGACGACTCTCATTAAAGCTGTGATCGTATGGGATATCTGGAGCCGCCCTTAAATGGGTGTCTGCTTTCCTACAGAGGAATGGACAGTGTGTACGAGTGGGACGTAGCCTCTCGCTTAAACAAGCTATTCTTAGTGGCGTTCCGCAAGGCTCGGTTCTAGGGCCGTTGTTTTTCGCAATTTAGGTCAATGAACTACCCCAGGAGCTTGGAGTACAGTCGCTATTGTTTGCTGATGATCTCAAGCTCTGGAATATTGTGGATATCCCTGGGGGCTCTGAGACAATTCAGATTGCCTTGGATAGGCTCTGGGATTGGTCGAATTTATAGTTGATGCCTATAAATCAGGCGTAATGTTCCGTCCTCCGCATTGGAGGTGCTAGTCACCTCACGCGGTATCGAGTTGGTGGAAGTAAAATCCCTGTTGTCATGCATTAGGTTGATCCAGCTATCGTCCACACATCAGTGTTTCACTCTGGGGACAATTGATGTGGTTTATTCACCGCTCCTTCGGTATCTTAACGGCTACTATCTTTGTGAAGCTGTTCTCAGCTATTGTGCGACCCCACTTAGAATATTTTATCCAAGCTTGTCCACCTTGTCTCGTAAGGGACAAAATGGAACTGGAACGGCTTTTGCGAGTGGGTACAAGATTAGTGCAAGGATTACGGGGCAAACGTATCCCGAACGTTTGCTTAGCTTGAGTATGCATCCAATGCACTACAACAGATTTAGAGGACACTTGATCTTCTCTTACCGAGTATGACCAGTCAAGACTTGCCCTGGCTATTTAATTCCGCCAAGCTGCCTAGTCTCCGAGGTCACCCGTTGAAGCTGTACAAACTGCGTTCTGACCGGGTAAAGATGGAGAGACGCTTGTCTCGCCGAGTCATTGAACGTTGGAACACGCTTCCGGAGCCCGTTGTTAGGGAGTCTACGGCTGATGGTTTCGACCGTAAAATAAATGCTCTTGGGTGGCAGTACCAAACCTTCAAGTTCAAGTTCAAGTCGGACTGGAACGATAGGATGAATCCCGTAAGTGTTCCTTCTTGAGCGGATCGTCGATCCAGGAGTTGATAGGGGTGCTCCGACTTCTTGAAAGGTCTAAAAGGAAAACACCCGAAAAAC
>OX104065.1:5475891-5499160 GCA_944474145.2 Dicrocoelium dendriticum | reverse complement strand
CAGTATAGTGTAGCCTATTTAAAGGAAATAAACACTGTTAATCTTCAAGCCTTCTCCTGTTTTTCGGCTCACCTCATTGGTTGCGTTCCCCTTTTATTTCATTGGGTTAGGTTATTCATCTTCGGTCGCTGTCTTCGTGTCACGCGCAATGATCACGTCTTTCGTGCTTGGCATCTGATTGGCCGTATTTCTTTGGACCGCTCATATTTGGTTTTGCACTATGAAACTTGCCGTTAATAGCGATTCTCGAGTTGCCAGTGCGCCCTCTATGTTCCATTGTCAAATCCGGTTTGTCGGCTTCTGGATACGTGTGCCACTCGTGATTCGCTGTCCAGTCATCGCTGTGTCTCCCGGTGGGTTCACGCGTTCTCGATCGAACTGATCCGCTGACTCCGGTAACCTGCGCTTAGGTGATAATGTCGAGCATACTGGACTGGTTTCCTAAACCCCGTTACATCCTTTTCCTTTCGTTTTATTAGGATTGCGCCGCAGTATGTCCCATACTGCTCTCCGCTGCGTGTGAGTCTCCTTCCTTCTGCAGGGGTGACGCGTATCTGTCTTGGCTGCTGTTGTCGGTTCTCCATCTGGGTGAAACGCGTACAACCTGCTTTCCGTACCTGTACTCGGTTCCGCCTAATTGTAGTGCCCCCAATCTTCACTTCGTAGCTTCTCTCCTCCTTGCGGCTCTGATTAACTCCCTTCCTCCAGTGTCCCTCTGATCCTGGTACTGGCTGCACCCACACTTCTTCTCCCACTGGTTGGAGTTTTCTCGCCCCGCGAGCGTAGTATTTCTTTTGCCTAAGCATTCTGTTTCCTAACCGCTCGTGTATCGAGGTCGCTGTTGATACTTCAGGTGTTAGCAGATTCGACGCAGTTGGTATCAACGTTCTTGTCCTCCGACTGAAGAGTCGCTACACCGGACGTGCCCCAATTTCTGTTGATGGCGTGATTATGCGTTCCAGCAACATAATATAAGGGTCCTCATGAGTCTCCTTAGCTTTGGTAAGCACCTTCTTTGCTTCTTTTACCGCCGACTCGGCCTTTCCATTTGATTGGCTGTGATATGGGCTAGTAAGCCGGTGATGGAAATCCCACTTTCTGCTGAACTCTCGGAACTCTGCGCTAACGAACTGCGGCCCGTTGTCCGAGACTACTACCTCCGGTATTCCGTGACGAGCAAATTGACATCGTAGCTTATTCACCACTGCGTCTGTGCTGGTCGTAGCAAGAGCATCGATTTCAAAATAGTCACTGAAATAACCAACCAACCCTAAGTAACTTTTTCCATCGTGGATGAAGATGTCATTTCACGTACAGCACTGCGCGCGCATAAGCGGCTTTTCCGATGATTTTTCCTGGAGTTCTCACTTGGTTATGGAGACAATTACATTTACATTTGAAGGAAATACTTGTCCACTTTGCGGAGAATAGCATTTATTCCTGTTTTGGACATATTCAGACACAAGAAACAACTGCACTCACCGTCCCTATGACAAGTCCAGCATGGATAGCTGGACACGGGTTGCGAGCCGGACAATATAATAGAAAAAGCCGGCCTCTATTAACAATATGTTTACTCACCCGCATCGTCATCATTCGACTCTGCGACTCTTTTACATCATTGACTGGCTTCAACGACTATTGCCGGTGCAGTACTAAGCCATTTGGCCAACCGAGGAAAAATTTTGGCTGTCAACCGACTGCGGATAATAGGGTGCAAAATCGGTCTATACGATGCATAGCCGACTAGCACTACAGTTCAACGGAAGCTACGACAGTGTTCCAGGACGTGGTGAGTTTTCGCCTGGCAAGCGTTCTCCCTATAAAAAGCCACAAATGTCCGCTTAACAACACTGCAACGTGGCGGATGTGACTCGCCACAAAATAAAGTCACAGCTATACATTTCACACTGACGCAGTCCTCAGCCTCCAACATCGAACTTGTGCAACTGCTTTTACTATGAAGAATGCTTTAGTGGAGTACCGATCATCGCGGCTTCGTAATGGTCATTGATTGCACTAAACCTTGTTCGGGCTCCTGTGCTCATGGATCACTACAAGTCAAATTTACCCCCCACTTGTATCTTGACGCAACAGTTTTTGCGCGCCACAGCGCCATTATGATCTTTGGTCTGACTATTACCTGACAATATGCTCGCTCTTATGGACTACATCTTTTCGTTTATTCCTTTCATTGTAACGAAATATTCTAATATTCCAAAGAAGCTATGCTTGTATGCATATCTGATCATGCCTTTTAAAGGTGTGTCTCGTTTTACAGAGAATATACTATTTATTTATTTATTTATTTATGTCTATTGCAACCATCTGCCAGGGCCTGTCCGGAACGTCACTGAGCATCATCGGTCTTTTGACTGACGTGCGTCGTGTGTTCGGCATGCCAAACAATTTGAGACGTAATCTCGTATTTGGCTGGTCATTCCCGGCCAAAACATTAGCTCTCGCGCTCTGGCCACACAATTGTTGACTCCCGAATGTGCATAGTGGACAAGCTGTGTCATCGCGCGCTGCAACGCTTTGGGGATTTGTATCCTATTGCCTTTGAATATCAACCCATCTTGGACAATGTGTTCATCACGAAAATGGAAAAACGGGGTCAGCTCTCCTGGTAGCTCTTTCTTGTTCTTGGGCCAGCCACTTAGTACTGTCTGCCTCAGTAGCTTGCATAACCCATCTTCCTCCGTACACTACTGGAGCTGTTTCAGTCGCTCCTCGGTAACAGCTATTAGTTGTGCTGCATGAACGGAAGCTGGATTTTCGTCTTCCTTTGGTGTGTCTGACAGATATGCCCTGGATAACGTGTCTGCGGTATGCATTTCGGGACCAGGTCGATACACAATCTCTAGGTCGTACTTGTGAAGGCGAATAAGCATTCTCTGTAAGCGGCGGGGAACAACATGTAGCGGCTTGCTGGCGATGGAAACCAACGGTTTGTGATCTGTAAACACTGTAGTCTTCCGGTCAGATGTATAGTCATTAAAACGTTCAACGGTGTAAACCACTGCAAGCATCTCTTTTTCTATCTGGGCGTAACGACGCTCGGTCTCTGTCAACGTCCTACTGCGAAAATCGATGGGTTTCCCATTCTGCATGAGTACGGCCCCGATACCAAATTAACTGCTGTCGCATTGAATCTCCAGGGAGAGTTGCGGATTATAGTAGGCGAGAACAGGTGCGTTAGTGATGAGTTCCTTGATTGCCTGGAAGGCCTCTTCTTGTTCTGCACCCCAATGCCAGCTTTCGCTCTTATGAGTCAACTTTCTGATCGGTGTCATAACATCAGCTAACTTGGGCAGGAACCTGCTCAGATAATTGATCATCCCATTTAGCCTGCTAACCGCTTTCACATCTGTGGGGGACGGCATATCTCTTATAGCTCTTACTTTCTCAGGGTCTGGCTTTAGCCCTTCCGCGCTTAACACACGCCCATGAAATATAACCTCTGTACTGCGTAGTTCGATCTTTTCGCGTTTCAGTTTGATGTTTCTTTCAACACAACGCTGTAAAAAGCTACGAAGGTTCTGATCGTGCTCTTCACGAGTAGCGCCAAATACCAACACATCGTCCGCTACGCTGAATACTCCATGTAGATCGTCCAACGCTTGCATTAGTCGCTTCTGGAAGATTTCGCTAGACACTTTCAGTCCAAACGGTAAACGAAGCCAACGGAAACGCCCGAACGGTGTTCCGAAAGTTATCATGTAGCTTGACTCATCGTCTAGTGATACGTGCCAGAACGCAGGGGCGAGGTCGACTTTCGTGAACACTTTAGAATTGCATAACACCGGCAGCATGTCGTCTAGTGTCGGTAACGTAAAATACTCTCTCTTGAGTGCGGCATTAAGCGGTTTCGGATCAATGCATATACGCAGCTCGCCTGACTTTTTATAATAATCGCCACCTGGCTGACCCAATCAGTCGGTTCGTCAACTTTAGATATCACTCCCAGACTTCAGAGACGTTGCAACTCATTCAAGAACATTTCGCGCAAGGCAACTGGCACCTTCCTAGCTGGTAACGCCACCGGTGTTACTAGCTCGTTCAACGATAAGTGAGCGGATCTCTCGAACATCCCTACTCCGCCATCAAACACACTCGAGTACTTATCAAAAATATCTACCTCGACATCACACGCGTGAACAAAACGTTCGTGGTTAAAAGAAACAAAACCAACACGCTGGATAGAATCAATGCCCAGAATGGGCATAACGTCTTCCGAAACAATCAGGAACTCCAGCGTTTGCTCTGTTCCTTCCTTTGGATTAACCGTCTCCAAAATGACGATGCCCTTCGGTTGCAGCCTTGAGCCGTTCCACATTTTGAGACACTTTTGAGTTTCTTCACATCGCACTCCCTTGCAGTATTTTTCAGGCAAGATGTTAACCGCAGCCCCGGAGTCTAGCTGAAAACGTACCGGTTGTGCTCGAACCAAAAGTGTTGTAAACACGCACTTGCTTTTCGCCCGGCCATCCATGTTGTTTACCAACAATCCTTGTTCCTGTTCTCTGGCATCGTCGGCAACCGAACGCACTCTGTATGATCTACAGCAACGAGCAAAGTGACATTCCTTGGAGCACTTCCTGCACGTCCGACCCCACGCTGGATAACTCTCCTTCTTCTTTTGGTGCTACGGCCGCAAAACTGGCAATCAGTTACCTGTTCATCGGGTGATCTCGGAATACGTCCCTCGGTTCGGGATCCTTCGAACAACTCCGTATTCTTTTCGGCACGCAGATGTTCGACTTGCTGATTTGTTCTGGCCTCACTGAGGCAGATGTCGGCACACTGTTCCAGTGACAAGTTCCTTTGTCGCAGAAACCGGCGTGTGAGTCCAACGTTCCTTATCCCAATAACGATGCGATCCTGTATTAGTGGCTCCTTCATGCATTCACAGAAATAGCAAGTTCGTGCCAGGAGCTTCAATTCTGTGATGTATCTCTCGAACGACTCCCCCGGTAAACGTTCGTGTCCAAAAGACAGATATCGTTGGTAGGTCTCGTTCACACGCGCTTCGCAGAACTCGCCAAATGTCCGCATCACTTCGGATAGATCCACCTTCTGACCGCCAAACTTCAGTGTTTCAAGAACGCTCCTTGCCTCGTCACCAATAGCGCGCCTAAACATTGCGAGTTGGTAGTTCATCGGCTGGGCGTACAGTTGAGTCAGTGTGACGAAATCCGCCCACTTGCTCTTCCAAATCCGCCGAATGTCTGGTAGAGAACTCTCAGTCATCTGCAAAGGGGATGGAAACGGAATCGCCGGTTGACCTCCAACTGCAAGCTGCATTTTGGGCATCGGCTTCTTCTTCGCCTCTGTCACCATGTTAAGTGACACGAACGCGATCAAAAAGTCACGATGGCGGCGGGCGGAAAACAGGCGTTCATTCAGTATAGTGTAGCCTATTTAAAGGAAATAAACACTGTTAATCTTCAAGCCTTCTCCTGTTTTTCGGCTCACCTCATTGGTTGCGTTCCCCTTTTATTTCATTGGGTTAGGTTATTCATCTTCGGTCGCTGTCTTCGTGTCACGCGCAATGATCACGTCTTTCGTGCTTGGCATCTGATTGGCCGTATTTCTTTGGACCGCTCATATTTGGTTTTGCACTATGAAACTTGCCGTTAATAGCGATTCTCGAGTTGCCAGTGCGCCCTCTATGTTCCATTGTCAAATCCGGTTTGTCGGCTTCTGGATACGTGTGCCACTCGTGATTCGCTGTCCAGTCATCGCTGTGTCTCCCGGTGGGTTCACGTGTTCTCGATCGAATTGATCCGCTTACTCCGGTAACCTGCGCTTAGGTGATAATGTCGAGCATACTGGACTGGTTTCCTAAACCCCGTTACATCCTTTTCCTTTCGTTTTATTAGGATTGCGCCGCAGTATGTCCCATACTGCTCTCCGCTGCGTGTGAGTCTCCTTCCTTCTGCAGGGGTGACGCGTATCTGTCTTGGCTGCTGTTGTCGGTTCTCCATCTGGGTGAAACGCGTACAACCTGCTTTCCGTACCTGTACTCGGTTCCGCTTAATTGTAGTGCCCCCAATCTTCACTTCGTAGCTTCTGTCTTCCTTGCGGCTCTGACTAACTCCCTTCCTCCAGTGTCCCTCTGATCCTGGTACTGGTTGCACCCACACTTCGGTGGGTGGTGAAGGTATTCACCATAAGCTCTGTGAGAGAGCTTACCTCCGACATAATTAGGTGTCGAACCCTATGCTGCGAAACGGGAACAGAATACCTAAAATGATTTGTTAAGGAGCTGGTGTGCTGACTAGGTGAAAATTGATTGATCGATAAAACTGATAGAATAAAGATCAGTTAAACAAATTTGAACGTGCGGATCAAATATATACGCAGCGTCTCGGAGGGGAACGAGTCTTTTTAGGGTGCTAAGAAAATAGTACTAAAGTATGTTGATTCAGGAAAAGCCACTGCGTTTGCTGGACTCATACATGAGTAAGTGTCGCAACCATAGCAGCGTAAGTGCTAAATGAATACCTAGAAATGAGAAGCTAACGGACGTTTGTGTGCTGAGCAAATGGAAAGCGTGAGGTGCTAAGGGGACAAGAAATGTTAATTGATGGAAGGACAGCGAATAGCCGGAATGCAAGCGTACATTAAGGTTGCTGAGGACATCAGAGCATGAGACCTAACCGCAGCAGCGTGCAGAAAATCTAGTCCTGCTAGGATGCAAAGGTAACAGTACCAAGCTGGCTAGAGTCAAAGAATGCTAGCCCGAGCGTTGGAAGATTGCAGATAAAAAGTCTAAGACATTAAAACGAGTAAGGGATAAGTGTACATCAAGGAACGCGAGGCAAAATAGCGACTTGCGCTGAATACATGTGTTATGCTTGCACGACAGAAGAAGGCTAAGAGAGATTTCTTAATGGAATGAGAGCGAAACAGGAGAAACTCAAGCATGTAATAGGGTTGTTAAATTGTTCAGAGAATAAAAGGCAACGACGCATCAACGTGCAGATAATCAAATTACGCTAGGGTGCTAATGGAATATTACAAAGGCAGCTGGAGCTGAGGAAAGCCGGTTAGAGATCTGAACTACAATTAATTAGGTTATACTGACGAGTAAATGACAGCTAAGCACCTAGCAAGGAGCGGCTGTGCGCTGACTTTATGTGCTGAGAAGGTCGCCCGAAGAAAGATAAAAGGGTTGAATGAAGAAAGGATAACAGACGGAAAGAATGTAAGCATACCTTAATTTGACTATGAGAGTCACCTTACCAGAAGAGAGCTAAAAGGGTTGAATAAAGAATGGGAAGAAAACAGAAATAATGCATACCAAGGTAGAAAGGGATATAATAATAAGGACAAATCATGGCCATTTATGCGTTTAAAGTGAGGGTTACAGGACGTTAAGTCAGCGGAGCCTAGGTCATTTAAATCTCAGAATTTCGAGTGGGATCAGAAAGCAGGAGATCAATCAGCTGATTCCGGATAAGCCAGCAAGATGAAGCTAGGCCGCCAAATAAAGGGGTGAATAAAAATAATGAGTGTTTTCAGGTAGGAAGCAGTTTGAGACGAATTGGCTATATGAAATGAAGTTAACCTGCCGAGAGAAGCTCTTGGGCTGAGGGACAGAGTGTGTTGCGACAGCAGAACCTAGATCGTGTACGTAGCGGATGTCTGGATGTGATCAGAATGCAGGAGATTGGTCAGACGAGGCTACAATCGAGCCAGGCCCAAAGAGTTATCTGTCCAAATGAAAAGATAATGTAAACAGAGCGCTAAAAGGACAGAGTTGAGAAGAAGTTGAAAAGCCTACAATGATCAGGTGTTGTGGACAGACCATTTGATCTGTCGAGGTTTCATCGATAAGGTCTCAGTAGCCGTAAAACAGGAGACGATTGAGACGAGACTGGAATGTCGGCTCATAAAGCCGTATTAATAACGCCGGAATGCTAACCGTAAACGTCAGCAGAATAGACATGTTAAGTGAGGAAAGAATATAATAATAAGGAGGAATCGTGATCAGCGATGCTCTTAAGAGTTGCAGTGCGTTGCGTCTAGAGCTTAGATCATTTAGATCCCAGAAGTCCGTGAGAGGTCAGAAAGCAGGAGACTGTTCAGATGAAACCGGGTAGATCATCAAGATGATACTATGCCGCTAAATTGATGCGGGAATAAAAGTAGTGTGTCATGAGCAAAGAAGCAGTTCGGGACGAAAGTAACTATAGGAAAAGGCAGTTAGCATGCCGAGCAAAGATCTGAAGATAAGAAGATCAGGATGCTGGGACTGCAGAGCCTAAATCGTTAACGTCGCTGAGGTCTGGAAGCAGTCAGAAAGCAGTACACTGGTCCGACGAGGCTAGATTACGGCTAGGCCCGGAGAGTTCTCCCCCAATTTAGTATGCGGTGACTGTGCGGTTACACATCCTATATGTGAGCAGGTACTTGTTGTCAGAACTCGTTTACAGTACAGCAGCTACCCAGAAGTTCCGCCACTTTTAGGATGGTGAGTAATCGTTTTATGGCCGAGGAGATTTTCACTGCATTTTTGGACGCTCTGACTATTTCTGGTAGTTTGTTTTTACGTGCGCATATTTATAGAGAGAGATGTTTGAACGAATGTTGCGACGTGTCTTAGGGATAGAGAATGAGTGAGGCATTTTGCGTATGGGGTACTGTGTGTTACCCATCGGTTGAAAAAGTTGCCTATGCATGCGTCAGAGGTTTTGAGAAGTTTGCGGAGGAATACGAGGTTAGGTTTAAACCTGCGCAGCCAGAGATGCTCAAGGCCAAGCAGTTTGCAGCGTCCTCGATACTTGAGCGTAGATGGGCCAAGGCACTTAGTGAAAGACCGCTGAAATTTTTCGATCCTCAATCTATCAATCTTCCGTGAGTTGGAGCTAATTATCGAGCAGTACTCTAAAATGGGTCGAGCATATAGGCTGTAGGGCGAGAGCCGAGACTCAGCCAGGTTTACTGACCAGTATATATCCAATAATATATCTGGCTTTGGCAGAGCCATAGCTTGCTTACTCGGAAATGTTAGCGAGCTAGAGTACTGCACACCGAGGTTGCGCATGGTAGAGCTGTTACCTAAGGATGTGCCGTTAAGAGTTAGGTTTTTGCATGGTATAATGCAACGGTAGGAGAGGACATTGCGTTTCTTTGGTGAGAATTCTCGTCCCCAAATATCGCACCAGTTTTCGAGAGCGTGAAAATCGTTCTGAATGTTTGAGAGGCCATTTTGTGTGCAGGTAGGCTCGAACGAAAATACAACTTTGATATCATCAGCAATAACGTATGGAGTGCCGTGCCAAAAGACGCGGAAACGTTATTAATGTATAACGGAAACATCAGAGGGCCAAGTACACTACTTTGAACTACTCCGCTAGTTACCGGTGCTCTTTTGAGAGATATATCACTTAGTTTTACTGACGGCTTTCAGCTAGAGAGGTAAGAAGAAAACCAAGAAAAAGATGGTCAGAGACACCGCATGCAGCTCGTTTCGTCAGCAGTCCATTAAGCAGAACCCGGTCAAACGCTTCTTCCATGTCCAACAAGCTAATGATTAACGCTTGCCCTGAGTCAATGGAGTGTGTCACGTAGTTCAAGAATTCAAACTGGCATGTTTGGCACGATTTAGCCGGCAAAATCCCGTGTTGAAACTTATTTATGAGATATCGCTGCAGTAGGAAATGAAGCATTCCCTCCTTGACTATCCTTTCCATAACTGGACGCAAACGGTGTGTGGCTTGTAGGTCGACGACTGTCGAGATTTTGGCGACAACCACGTTTGTGATGTGGAACGACTATGGGATGCCTCCATATGTTTGGGTAGCTTCCGCTCGTCATGGAGAGGGTGAAAACGTTGAGAAGAAGGATTGGAATATCCGGGCCTCCGAGTAATAGCACTGTGCAACTTTAAGTTAATAGATGTAACTAGAATTGCGTATTCATATTTTTACGCGTTGTTGCCAATTGGGACGGCGCACAGCTAAAGGCTGGCGATAGAATCTATGAAGGAGAAGTTGTCTTGAACATCGTCAGTGCAAACTCTTGTTATGGACAAGTGCATGGCGCAAGCTGGCGCGTTTATATCGCCTATCCCAACGTGGCGTTTGTATTTTGCCGTTTTCACGCTATGAGGGATATGTACCGACGGAGTGCACAACTTGCTGACCTCTACCCCGGTGAGAGAAACCCCTTCGGCAGTGGCTGATGTTGTTGATTTACACTTCTGAGAGGGGACATTTCAGCACAATTCTGAGAGCTCTTGCAGGCAAGAGTGCGGGATTGTACCGGTACGTTCGGCGTAAATGGCTTCCATGGGCAGTCTTGTGGGCGGCTCATCGTCAGCTTGCGGTATGTTTGTTCGGTTGCGCATCCACGAACAGAGTGGAGAATGAAAACAAACATCTGCTGAAAGGGTTGACAGAGCAATCCTTCCTGAGATCGTTATCCGCTGTGATGATTGAGGGCGTTACTTGGTGGATGCAAGGCCCACAAATGGCGATCGGGTGACACAGTGCGACGCCATCCGATCCACCAGTGGAGCTGTCGCTTGCAACCCCCATATTGACTCCTGTTCTCCAGTACGCTCAAAACAGTTGTTGAGGCAATAGAGATATGCGGGGATAACCTCATTGCATGATGCCGGCACGCACTGGGTGGCAGAATGCGCCTGTGCTGCATAAAGGCGGCGGTATAAATTGATTGATGACTGTTGCAAATGTAAATTTCAGCTGCGATAGCGGATGCCATGCGTGCGCATGTGCCACGTCGCCGCCAGGAAGGGGATGCTTATGGCCAGTATTTTAGGAGATTGCAGATTGCAGGATCAAACCAAATCGCCAACACACACTCCCATTCTGGTCTAATTTCACTAGACAATTTGATCTGGGTGTCCTTCTCAAAAGGCTTGGAGTAGGCCTGTCTACAAAATGACCTTCAAAACAAATGATTACCACAACATACCTGAATCACTCCATATCTACCTAATTCTTGGTCCCGCCTTTCAAGCATCCAAACGCGCGCTTATGGCTTGTCAGCAATCGCAGGCTGCTCCACCAACAACAAAAACATGCCATCCCCGTGACACCAACTGGGTGGTTCGGGTCTACCCTGTTCCAGCAAATGTTTAGCGACGGTACTCCAGGACGTGGTAGCTTTTCGTCCGGCAAGCCTTCTCCCTATAATATGCCACTGATATCTGTTTAACAACACTGCGACGAGGTGGACGTGACTCGCCTCTAACTAAAGTCACGGTCCTATGAGTACCCAACCAACCAACCATACTCCCACCACAGACGTCTCTCAACCAGTCTCAAGCTATCCACGCGATCGATCACGATTGTATTGGCACATATACAAACTGAAATAACAGTTAGACACATGCACTTCTACATACATGTATGAACTCTCAGCTCCAATGTTCATGGCCAACTTGCACCATGTTTTATACATTCCCCGACCTTTAGTTGTACCTTTAACATGATCATGTCTACATAGGCGTGTCTCGCATCGCACAAGCATAAAGAATTTATTTATTTATGTATTAAGATAGAACAACTGGACCCAACGTGTACGGACAAAAACTACAATGGATGAAGGGCAAGTAAGTAGAAGCAGACAGCAGTAGCTCAGCAGGATGAACCAGAAGAGAAAGGGATCTGTACGTACCATCAGTTTAGAAAATGGACAAGCGGAAGATATTAACAAACGTGAAACCTAATGTATCAACGTACCGAATACGTGTATGGTTTAGGTACAAATCAGTATCTCCACGATAGTTTACGGTGTCGGATCATCCAGTATCGACGTGAACATGGCAAGTGTAAGAATGCAATAGGTAAACGGTAAGTTGCATAACGATGTTAACTGGTAATGCATCTAGGTACAAGTGCTACAACTGCAACTTCAGTTTTTCTCGTTCTGATAGGCACATTTTGTAAAAGTGTCCGTGCAATTTTAGGCAGTCGCACTTGTATGAGCTAAGGAAACCGTGGCCACCTCCAGCGAATAGGCGGCTAAAAGCGGCAAAAGAGTCAACCGTGTGAAACCTGATGAACATGTTTCGTCAGACACATTAGGTCTGGAATGTCGTGGTAACAGTATACTGCGTCCGGATAACCAGGCGTAATTTATATCACCTGAGGCATCGGGGTCAGAGGGAGTAAGTTATTGGGGTAGTGAAAGCTGCAAATGTAGTCAGTGAGTAGCTTGTTCTTGTATATGTCAAGAAAGATTGAACTATGACTAGTCGGGTTACCAGTACGTAGTTATGGGCAGCGAGTTTATTCAGTGACGTGTCACATCCTTTACGCCGCAAAGTGGTTAAACGGACTTTTGTGGCTTTTATAGGAAGGAAGCTTGCCAGGCAAAATCCCACCACGTCTTGGAACACGGCCATAAATCCTTTTGAGCACTAAGGTACAAATGGCAAAGCAGCTTGCCGACTGATATCCTACTCGGTTAGTTGCAGACAAATGACTTCTGGTTTCCCCTTTTTGCTGATCAGGTAGTTTGGTCAAGGCCGCCATAATCGCTGAGGCCAGTCAAGAATAGGAGAATCATGAAGGTGCTTCTTGTTGAGCGTCCAGGTAAGCAAATTTACAAAGTTTTTTTGCGTCTGAATTTTCAGCTTATATATATATATAATTCGGGAGTGTGAATACCTCTTGTCCAGCTATCCAACTTGGACAACGGCCATAGTGTTGTATGCAGCTGAAACTTTTTGTTGTACAGCCGTCGTCTATGTAGGTCTTTGTCGGTTATTACGTCCGTATCAGGAGAAAACGCCGTCCATTAGGTCACTCCCAGATCCCCAAGTAGCCCCAAACTTTGGAGAGAAGGAAATGTGTGGAACAACCGAGCGTAGACCAAAATGAACAGGCGTAGAACAAACATCTTTAAAGTCTTAGGTTATAAGATTTGGAGTTGCGACAAAATGAGGTACAGTGTGCAACATTGCTTTTGCTAAAAGCCTTTTGAACGCGCTGCAACAAAGAATAGCCGTATGGATAGATTGCCACCGTCTACCTAGAGAACGGAGCGTTGCACAAGTCAGCAATCCACCTAATATATTTTAATATTATACAACTATTGCTTGGGAAGCATGAAACGTGAGTTAGAAGACGGGCGGCGGGTAAATGATGGATGTACAGCAAGTCGCCAAGCTTTTTCGTTAGGGAGCGCAGAATAGGAAAGTAAAACTATAACTAGCTTACATCGAGAAACTTCAAGTGACAATTGATGGCAAAGTAGCAGAAAGATAAGACACGTGCGTGGAGTAAAACTGTTCAGGGGATCTAGACAGAAAGACGACACGGGGGTATTATGAGAATGTGTTTTGGCCGACTGAGCTGGGAAAAGCCAGTGAGCGAGATGGACTCCTACTTATACAAGTGTCGAAAGCTTTGCTGCGAGTTGGAAACAAAACATCTACAAATGAGTGGCTAAGAAGCAGCTGTGAGATGACTAGAGGACAAACATTTGGTCGATAGGAGAGAGCTAAAAAGATCAATTAAAGGAAAGCCAACGTGCGGAACGAAAGCGTACATTACGATTGCTGAGGACGTCACGACGTATGAGATATAAGCGTAGCGTCGCACAGAGACTCACGTCATTCTAGCTTGGTAAGAGAAAGGTACTAAGGTATGCTGCGGAACCGTGTATTCACGCCAGAGGAAAACCGTTCTCATGGAATTCTGGAAACCAGTTAGTTGAAAGATACTGAATGCTTCAAGTGTTTCCGTCACACCTGGTTGCCTTGGTGGAGCTGCTTTGTTGCGCGTTAATCAAGGCATGTCGTGGTGTTTGGGTTTAACTCTACTAATAGAGTGAAGCATAAATATATTAACATTAAACGCCTTTTGATCGTTCATTACTTGTTACTGGCGTATTTTTAAATGCTCGTTAATTGTGCGAAAAGCATGGCAGATCGGCACAGCACGCACGTAAAGACGGGGTGCATAAAAAATGCGACACGCGTCGACGACTTCCTGGTGTCGGAACGTTTGGGCAGGTTGCCAGCATAAGCTTACAAAAGCGTGCATAAGCACTTCCGACGTGCGTCGGTAGTCGAAGGAATCTGGTGACATCAGAATCCGA
Organism: Dicrocoelium dendriticum; assembly: GCA_944474145.2. Lineage (NCBI taxonomy): Eukaryota > Metazoa > Platyhelminthes > Trematoda > Plagiorchiida > Dicrocoeliidae > Dicrocoelium > Dicrocoelium dendriticum. The sequence goes on along the minus strand of OX104065.1, from coordinate 5,485,075 downwards.
GTCCGCGGCGTACCGCACCTGCCTAGACGGAGGCACTAACTATGATTGTTCTTTTAATCGTCACTGTCGCATACCTTGCGTGCACACGTTGCACGTTACAGCGGAGAAGAATATGAATGCAAATGGTGTTCTTCTAGCATGTCAGTAGTTGATTGATGTAGAATAACTATCACTAACTGAAGTGAACTTGGATGGCGCAGTCTGAAACAGCCTCTGTAGTGAAATTCGTACACCGTGCGATTGACGGGCGCGGTAATCTTAGAGGAATGCAAGGGTGTTGCCGAAGATATCCGTGAAAGTGCAAAGTCTGGGCTTCGACGGTTAACTAAAAGCCGTTGGAATGTCGAGTGGATTCAAGGATGTTATTTCCCTAAAGTTTAATTGCAACATTTACCCTGACGCCCCGAATTGTTCCGAAACTATTCCTTTATGTACCGGAAACGTGCTACGTTTATTGGGAAGGCAGTACCAAAATAACACTGAAACGATTGCGACATTCTCGGTGAAAAATCGGCTACCTTTGAGGAAACTGCTTTGAGGGAAGTTATTCTGCAACCCATCCCAAACCCGTCAACTTCCGGTACGGTTGTCACTGTAGAGGATACCGGCCATCGCAACCGTGCACACAAGCAACCGTTGCTCCATGCTCTTGTGTGCTTAATAATAAGATTAAAGTCATGTGCGCCTTGATCATAAGCATTGCAGCATGACGGCGGGATGAGGCTATGTGGCACGTAGTAGTTTAAAAAGCAAATGCGTCGGCTGCCTGAAATTTGTGTACAAGCTTTTAAGCGTTTCGTGGTAAAGTAGATGGATTTCACAGTCGATCCTCATGCCTCGCAGCATTATCGGCGGCGTTCTAGTCTACAAAGGCCCATCTGTGCACTTTTTACTCACCATACACCATCTCTGTATTCACCGTCTCTTAACAATTACATTCCAGCGACCTTACCCATTTTCGATAGATAAGCAGTCCGGATAACTAGTGGGTTAATGAAAACGTAAAGTATGGTGGTGACAACAGCAAGGTAGAAGAAATTGAAATTCATACTGAATTCAAGTAAAAAGCAAATGAAAGGGTTTTATACATAAATATCTTCCAACAGCGAATAGTAACTCGGCGTATTTAGCTGAAAACCATAAGCTTAATATATGACAAATATAGCTGATTAACGAATAACTTCGTGCGTCGAGTTCAAACGGCTTTAATTGAAGCCAGAAGTAACGCCTATTATGAGGCAAAGCTAGCGCTACAAATAAAAAGTAAATAGGCTAGTAGAAACAACGCCTTATCGTTGTACACCGTAAGTGCAAATTACCACAAGACTTGCAGTATTTCACGAGTGCTGAAACAATCGCTTTTATCGTTGCCAAAAATCTTTCCGCATAATGCCGTATTTGTCCTTGAGCAAATGCGGAATATAAGCAAATTTATAAAATGTGGCTCATTGCTATAGGCTCTTAACCGGGCTGCGTACCTAGGAATGTACAATGTAAATGCAGAATAGCAGTGCCTACAATGTACGATGCCGTGGCCACAAAATACACGTTCCAAGCTTACGTAATAAAACACGGAACAATACGTGGAAATATACTTCAGAACGCTCGAAAGCAAATATAGAATATTTTGCTTGCATAGAATTTCATGACCTATTGTACTTAGACTCTGATTAAAAGACTTTAGTGCGTCGTTTTCAGAGACCAGTTGGGAGAAGCAATTACGGTAGAAGTAAAATCTCAATTAATTAACTTTAAGCGATTGTGCATGTTGTCTCCAGAATACGTATGTTTGGTCTACATGGATAAGTCAGGACAGCCTAGTGTCCATTTGGTACGAATGAGGATGTAAACCCCAGCAATATATTGCATTCCTCAAGATTTTTAATGTTACTCATTTGTATCTCTATACTTGACCCCCCCATTGCCAGTAAGCTAATTGTGTCCGTTGTCAATAATAAGGAATTTCGCCACCGATAAAAGGGCAAAATGCCTTTAAACTTTCAATTTGCTAGAGTCATTATGGGTAGGGCTTAAAACGCTTGCGTTTCAAGGGGTAGGGTTATCCAGAGGTGGGACGCTATTGTGCAACCTATGTAGGGACGCGCTACTGTGTGACCGTTTGCTCTTTATGAGCATTCTCTCTCCGATGTTTGCTGTCTAGTATAAATGACCTCGATGTAAACTAAGGCTTGAATATCTCACAAGCTACCAGGTCGGTGATTGTTCTTGTTCGAGCTATTCTAGTTCGCCAGATAGCATAATACGATAATAGTTTAAGTCAAGTACAGCAAAGTACGCAAAAATGAGAGCTGGTTGTCCACCCGCCTCTACAAATGAGCCAAGGTAGGCGATATAGCCAGTTAAAATATACATCTTAAACGGGTGACCAAACTAAGACAAATTGGGGTCCGAAATAGCCGGAATTTTAACTAGCTTGTGTGACACGGGTCTATGGTACATGGCTAGCTATCGTGCCAATGTGAAAGAATATGAACTATTAAATGTTCTCGTTGCATGAGTGGCGATAGAAAATGGATCTGGTTTATCATGCCGCCAGTCTACCAGGTTTTCCAATAGTAATTGGCGGATGTTCAACTCAGATAAAAGCTTAGATAGGAGGCTAAGTGAGAACAATTGGCGTAGAAAAGGTCTTGTTTAGAAGACTGTGAGTCAACTGATGATGCACCTGGTATCACGTTTGCCTCATAAACATCGTATCAACCTAACTTTGTGAATTCTATGCAGTGGCAGTTTAAAAATACGGATGCTTTTAGTAACGGCGACCACGCGTTGCCCACCATCATTACGAGGATAAGGGTCAGTGACGTTCCACTAGAAGAAAGACCTGTGACGTTGTTGGTAGCAACCACGTTTGTAGAATCGCAACTTGAACGAAAGACGGGGTACTAAGGGATAGTTAGATGACTAGTGGAAAGAGTTGAAGATATAGTTGCGGTCTTATTGAAAAATAGCGCCCACCAAAACATAATTGAGGAATTAAAAAAGTAGAGTTTAGTTGGATTATACCGATGGGTTCATTTGAGCTCCGATAAGAGCCGATGCGAGCTGGACTCCACCGCCTATCAGCAAATCTGGGCGCCTACACGAGTCTTATTTGCGGAAAGTATCGCAAGAAGGGAGTTTACCAAGTTCGGTTTAGTTACGCAGGGCGGCATGATAAAATATTTAAGGGTTGTTAATAGTTATGAAGTTGCCGATAATAAAATAATGGCGAAGTTATGATTAAGGCATAAACTCCGTAAAATCCGAGGGTTTCACCATTGCGCTCAGTGACATGTATAGCAAAAGTGAATATTGGATAAGAAAATATGGGTCAGAAATAGGTCAAAAAGTGATCTACGGTTTATCAACCGTCGTGGTCGACAAATATCTTGTTTTAGAGAACCAGAAAGGAAAGGAATGCGGAGTAAAGGAACGAAGATGTAACTGAAGATGGCTTTTTAAATGGGACACCGGAGGATACGGACATTTTGGTCAAAGCTCAAGATGCTTCTTGAGTATGATGCACCACCGTCTAGTTTATGACTGACTGCCGCTAGATGCTGAAGTGTCACAGTTGATCTATGTGAAAGCCAGACGTTGAAGGTGGGGCTTGGAGTGCAAGTAAGCATTACAGTTTAAGGTTACCGTTGCTATGCAGTACTTAAAGCCACGTAAAATGGGATAAAGAAGTGTTGGCCGATTAATGAACCGTTGACAACTGAAAGGACACATTCACTGGACTTATGGAGTTGCCACCCTGTTCAAGAGTGATATGCCAAATGTCGCTTTACCTGCGCCGTATTAAAGCGGCAAGCGCGGTAGACGTCCTCGGCGTAATAGGCCGTCTTTGAAGCTGCAATTACCCTTGCCACATAGGTTAACAGGATCTGAGTGACTGCAGGCGAGCTAACAATTGGGCAAGCAAAAATGCAAGCTATGAAACTTAGTCATATAATCGGATTTATAGCCTCAGTCCCTTGACGTGTCGTGCAGTTGATGCAGGCAAGATTTCAGAGCTGGGAAGGACAGATAGTAAGCAAAATATGACGCAAATGCTTGGCATCGGTGTATGGCATGCTTTATCTAGATAGGGCACAATATTACACCGGAGTACATCGGGGGTGTTCATGCTTCAGCCGGCCCAGTGTTAAAATGCGATCGCCTGAGTCACAGACGTGAAAGAGCTGTCTTGCTTTATCTAGGCACAGGAAATATACATTTTTACCTTAAAAACCTGCGGGAGCTGAACTCCTTGCAGCCAACTTGGTAGTTTGTTTCAAACATTCATATAGGCAACTAAGAAACAACAAAAGGTTGGTTTCTTCTTCAACCTCAGCGGAGTACTGGCCCTATGTCTGTTTCTGTTACGTTCTGATCCATCTCTCAGACTAAGGCTGGAGGTCACTATGCCCAACGATGTGTAGTACCTTGCGCAGGAACCATAGGTTAAGGACCAAACGTGGCAGCCACAAAGGTTGGAGCCTGAGCAGACCACACCGCCGTCTGTCTAAAGGCCTGGTATTGTAGGGCGAGCATATTAGCGAAACGTCGATGGGCTTTTTCAAGCAAAATGCAGTCCGACCTACGTAAAACGCTACTCATGAAAGTACAGTATCCAATGATCGGGCGGACGTTACTCCGGTAAAGTTATAGATGTGCATCGACAGTACTTATGTAACGGCTTATGTAGAAGTTTAACTGTAGTGCTTCTGAGACCTAATATTGCGTTTGCTCGGAAAACTCGTGACGCAAGGAGCAATGCTGGCCTAGGTCTTTTAATGCTCTACGGATCTGTATAGGGATGCTGTTAATCTTGAGCGGCCTTTCATATGCTGAGCATTTGTACCTCATGGCACCCGATTTTACAGCGGGGAAAGTCCTTCGTTCGTGCAGGCAAAATGACACTAGGGCCCTTAGATCATCTTGTATTTCCTTAAGGGTGAATGTGGTTGTAACTGAGGGGAAATGTAGACGGTTTTGATAGCCGCAGTTAAGAAGAATTTGCGAACGTGTTGTGCGCGGTTGCAGAAATCAGTACTACAAATGAGAAAGGGTGTTGGACCTAACACGCTTCTTTGTAGGACACCGCTCGGGAAAGTGACTCGGGAGGATTCGATAGGTGATATTTCGCTGTTTGTGTGCGTCCGGTTAGGTATGACCCCAAGCAAACCAACAAAAGAATCCCCAGGCCATAAGCGTTGACATTATGTAGTAAGTGCTTACGTAGAAATCTGTCGGATGCTTTTTGCATAACAAGGTAAAGAGTAAGTACTGCTTGCCGTTAGTCCATGCCTCAGTTACTATGTTAACGACCTCCAGCTGGCAGGTCACGCAGGAGCGAGCGCCCAATAATCCATATTCTGACTGGTTTAAGTGGTTTTCTTTATACTAGAAGTCTGTGAGAGTTCGTTTAACAGTCTTTTACACGACGCCCTAGATGATAGGTTTATGGCATATTGGGCAGAACTTGGCAATGGGCCACCTGTGTGACGCTGCATAGCTATAGCGCTTTTCCAAGCAGACAGCTATTGTACATACTGCATAAAGTTTGTAAACTGCTTCAGAAGTCCTATAGATATGCCATAAACCACCTTTAAATAGTATAAGCCTAAGGCCATCTAGACCAAAGTTTGAAAATGGCTTACTGGTTTAAATCGCAGAGCGGATCCATCCGATGTCAAATTGTGCCGTGCATAATCAATGGCTAGCGGTCAACTGCAGCGCATCGCTGACTGGGCCTGTTTCTAACCGTTGAAACCTTACATTCAGAGTTGTAAGTCTCACATATAACAGGTAGGTCTTTGGAAAGTTCATTAGAGCCCATTCGTATGAGGGATTGATTTGACGCCTGGTAAGAGGTGCATGGACGCAGCAGCCAGTTGATGTGCTTGGGTCTACTAACGCTATTCGTGGCCGCCCGTGCTAAATCAGCATGCTTTTTGGCAGACCGGGCTGAAAACCCAATAACGACTTCCTATGCCCTCAGAGCACAGGCAAAGTTGAACGTCCTATAGTAGGAGCGCCGTGGCGGAGGCATTCCGGCAAGCAAGTAATTTGGCTGGTGTTTCTTGTTGTGCTGCTTGTTAAACAAGAAAAGGAGGACATGCAGTCCCGATATAAATTAAACTCCGTATAAAATATTTTAGCAGGTTGCTCTAAAGAGTCGTATAAAAGGAATTCATCCCAATATGTCGACCTAATAGGTACGGCAAAAGTAGCCCAATTTATGGAACGCAGGTGCCGGTGAAGCTGGATTACATTTTGTCAAGCGTGATTAGTGACGAAACATTTTAGGTAGAACGAGCAATGTACTACTCTATGAGTGCTTCCAAAGAACTCCCAGCTTACTGATACTCTCCGTTTGGGGACGAATACAGGGAATATCACTTGCAATATATATCTCCCTATAGTAGGGGCGTGATCATGTTTCAAGCGTCTAGATTGGGGTAAGCTAGTAGACTTGCGTAGTCCGTAGGAGTGGTGGGTGGGAACATTTCCAGTTCAGGTAAGTTAAAATCTCCTGCGACGATTTTGTATCCACAGGCTTGATGCATACTCGAAAGTTGACATGGGTGCATTATCACTCACATGCGATACGGCCGGGGCTCTATAAACGCTTCCTAATAATATTGTGGGTCCCATGATCTCAGCTGTTATCCATATGGAGTCCATAGTCTCTGCTGTGTTATTACTTTTCGCTCTTTCTGGGTAATTTTATTTTCGTTAGATAACACTTCCTCCGCCACGTTGACGTGTTTGAGATTGCACATAAAGCCGACCTCTAGGAAGTGTGTGGGAATCCTTGATATCATATAGTGTGAAGCACGTTTCAGTGACGAAAATTTCGTCCGGTACTTTAAGGACGGCAAATGGACGTAGAACACGCAGCTTAGTACTAAGTGACCTAGCGCTGAGAAGTATGAGTGCAAAGGAACTGTCGGGGTCTCCTAGCTTTACAGATGACGCTAATCTTTCTGATTGCAACTAAGCCATCTGGAGAAGATGCGGGAACTGGGTGAGCAGACATAGGAGCGGGTTGCTTAGTGGTGACTTAATAGGCATCAGGCTGAACTTGTCACGGCACATGCACACCTGATATAAAAAGGTTGTCCTTGTGCGTTGTACCAAGTGAATCATTTGGCATAAGCGTCTGATCCATTCACATCCTTCTGAAGGATAAAGCCAGCGTACTGTAGTTTTAACTTCAGCCGTCCTGTTGAGAGTCGCGTGAAGCGCTGCTAGACTGAGTGCTAACCTTAGGTGCATTGTTTACATTCAGTTAAAGTCAGGTAGCATCCTGATTGCCCAAGGCAGGTTGTAGCACGCCGCGTTTTGGCAGATTCAGATACAGCTGGTTAAGCATAGTTGCACTGCACAGTAGACCGCAGTTTGCTACAAGTCTGTTCAGACCAGTTTCATCCTTAACAATGATTTGGATTGGAGCCGAGAGGTTAATGAAACGTTTGGTACTCCCAGCAACCTGCACAGAGTTAGTCGCGAAGCCCTGGACTGCAATTAATGCTCGTTTAACGTCATCCACCGAGATGACAACGGAAACGTTAAATACCAAAGTATTGTACCTCCATTGCCCCTACTAGAAATCGGTTCCACTGAGCTACTAGGTGGGTTAGGTTGATGATAGTTTTGACGTTCGCGAGGTTGATATTGGGCGGCTAGATCATTATTAGAAGTCGTCCTCTCGGGCGCCTTACCTGCGGAGATGGTACATGAGGCCAGTTTGCTATTAGTTGGAGCAGGTGTCGTTTCCACAAACTTTAGCGGCCCAACACACAACTGCATTAGCTTGGTTGCATAGCGCTTTACCTCTCAACTTATTCTACTAAGGTCAAGGCTGTTTCCTCATCAGCACCCAGTTTAACTGGAATATCGTTTGTACAGCCGGGGTACTTGAAACGAATTTTTGCAATCCCGTTGAATGCAGCGATCACGCATTTAGACTCAACCACCGAGAGCATTAAGGATAAGGATGCTGCATATCTCGTGGCCCTACACGGAGCCCGGCTGCAATTGGCCTTTTAAGCGAACAACCGACTTTAGTGTTTTCCAATTAGATGTATGTAACCTAACCAAAACAGTTGAGCTTCACGGCGTGGCTCTTCTGAGGGGACGCTTGTTCTAATTGTCTCGATACTGTTAGGCACGAATACGTTGCGTGGTTGCGTATCACCTCTTCCTAAATGATTGGTATTTTTGTCAATCGCACATCGGAATTGGGTCCGTTATTCTGATAAACCGTCCCAAGGGTTAAGCGCCCGCGTTACCAATTACGTTTCAGTGGCTTGAAGTCTAACTTGCTCAGCATGGTAGCATTCTGAAGACATTCATTTTGTCAGAATAGTGCGTAAAATTGAAGCTTATCCTGCATTTAACCTGCTTTGTCCTACGACTTTATTTCTTCTTTTTCCCATTTTCTCAATCTGTAACATTTTTGTTATTTCATTGACTTCAATGTCTGCTTGGCTGAAGGCCTCTAAGGAGGCATCAATATGAACATTGGATACAATGGTACTAAATGACACGTTTCCCTCTACGGAGCCCGAATGCATTGACATTTCCACTTTGGTTATTTCTGTCGAGGGTAAGAAGGGCGTGTTCGCAACAAGTGTGCAAGGTTGCGTCATCTATTCGCGAGGTTTTTTATTCGGTGGAGCCGGGGCTTCGACTCCGGACAGGGGACAAGCTAACCTCACGTTGGCCGAGTTCGGGTACTTCAGCTGTAACTACGCACTTAGCTGCGTTTGCTATGTGCAAAGATGGCGTCGCTACGACTTGCCGTCTTGCTCCACTGCGACGAACTGTACAACCGATTAGGTTCTTGAGGTGGGCGAACAGGTGCTGATTTTCACCTCGAGCAAGCTACTTTTCTGTCCCCGAGTTTTGGCGTCCGGAGCTTCATGGTATCTAGCTCAAGCATTTTTGTTAACTAGCAATGATTTTGCACTATTTGTATGATCTCTTCTTGATCTCCACCCTCTGCGATATTTAACGCAAGGTTTCGGGTTGCAATGGGAGTAACAACAGCCTGCGAAGATTTAAAAGATTTTTCTGCGGACTGCTTTTGACTAGCATTGAACGCGGCCAGCTTTTGTAGCCGTGTTGCTTCGCAGTCTTTGCAGTGGCCAGCTTTAATCCAACAAACGTTGTGCGCGATCGGATGGTG
>OX104065.1:5380507-5475391 GCA_944474145.2 Dicrocoelium dendriticum | reverse complement strand
CAAGGCTTTTTGCAACCAATAAGCATTGCGAGATGGAGATGATCTGTGCTCCAACAAAGCATTGTTCATAGCAGAATTAGTTGCACAGGTTCGATGTAGAAGGCTTAGGACTGCGTCAGTGTGAAAATGCATAGCTGTGACTTTATTTTGTGGCGAGTAACATCCGCCACGTTGCAGTGTTGTTAAGCGGACATTTGTGGCTTTTTATAGGGAGAACGCTTGCCAGGCGAAAACCCACCACGTCCTGGAACACTGCCGTAGCTTTCGTTGAACAGTAGTGCAAGTCGGTTATGCATCGTATAGACCGAGTTTGCATTCTATTATTCGCAGTCGGTTGACAGCCAAAATTCTTCGTTGGTTGGCCGAATGGCTTAGTTCTGATACGCCAGCAGTCGTTGAAGCTGGTCAATGATGCAAGATTCGAAGAGTCGAATGATAATGATGCAGGTGAGTAAACACATTGTTAATAGAGGCCGGCTCTTCTATTATATTTATGTTCGGCTCGCAAACCATGTCCAACTATCCTCGCTGGACTTGTCATGGGGTCGGTGAGTGAAGTTGTTTCTTGTGGCTGAATATGTCCTTAATAGGTAAAAACGCCATTCCCCGCAAATTGGATTTGGGATTCCTGCAAATGTAAGTAAGTGTAACTCTTTCCGTAGCCAAGTGAAAATTCCATGGAAGACCATCGGAATAGCCACGTATTCGTGCTCGACGCTGTCCGGGAAATGACATCAGAATAGCTCCAGGTGACTGGCGAATAGGAATGTTTGAGGCAGTGAAGGTAATCACGCCAGAGTTGTTTGTCTTCGATTGTGGAACGAGGGATCCATGTACATATATTCTTCCAGGTGAGTAAATTGTTCTCTGAGTACGAGGCAAGCTAAACCCATTTGTCTAGACCCCGTGAAGGTGGCGCCTCCGGAATGGCGGAATGAGCTCCATTTGGACCAGTGTGTGGGTTTTTCATTTCCTGGAGAAAGGACCAAGCGTTTTGAGGATGGGTCGACCAGTCCCAGTGGATAAACCTTCTTGTTTTGGCGGACGTACCTGTGGGAATCTCGGGAAAAACGGGCAACGTCAATTGCTATTGCAAGGATAGCCTGTGTGTTTTCAGGAAGGCGTTGCAGCCACAGCTCGCGGAGAATCCCTACGTCCATGTTGGACGTGCTGATGAGCTGTTGCATTTCGGGCAACAAGGCTGAGGGCATCCTATCACCTAGCCGCAGATCACTAAATAGTTGCAGCAGACGGACCTTGTTAGCAGGCGTGATTCGCTGAATAATAGCCTGTTTAAGGGTCTCGTATTTAATTACTAGAGGGGGACAAAGTATGAGGTCTCTCACCTGCCAAGATATACTCTAAGCAAGGCAAGCTATTAGCTGATTATACATGGCAAAATCAGAAGAAAGCTTACTAATATAAAATACGGATTCTAAATGCAAAAACCATAATAAAGGATCATTCTCCCAAAACGGGGGAGGGCCTAACGCAACAGAAATGACTTTGACAGGCTGAACGGCGTTAACCGCGCATGGAGACGGCTTATACTCTAGATAATTTATTGCAAAAGGCAGATAAAAATGTGGTAGATGAGAAGACAATATGCTCACAAGTAAGGAATCACAAAATCACCGGAACAAGCTCACCAGAAAGAAAATGCAAAATGGCGGGCGGCGTGTTCCTGACATAGGGTCACCAATTGTTGGTCGGAGCGTGGGATACTAGTCGGTAAGCAATGACAGGTAAGATGTGTCAAATACGACAGTATAAAAGTCGGAGTCGAATGAACCCGACGTATATTGTGCAAGCTATAAGAATAAGAAGCGAATCAGACAGAGCGGGAAACATGCAGCGAGGTACTCACCAAAACGGTTTGTGTCAATGGACGTGCAGTCAGTAAAACAAGTGGATGTTTCGAAGGTTAAAACAACCGTAAAATCCAATGTTACAAAATACTGAAGGAGCTTGTTTTCCGGTACACTACAATATATCCAATCGTCAGTAAACTAGACAAGGTTCACGGATTGGCATCTCTCAAGCTAGAGAGGGAATTTGACGATGGTTAGTGTTCGCAATCCTACTGCCTCAAGTAATGCGCAAAAAGCGTATCTGTGAACATTGTTCACGACTAATGTAATAATAAAAATTCCTGAATTTATGTCAGCAATCGACAAGTAGATCTTCGCTTGTCATGGAACCGAACGTGGCGGAAGCGAAATGTGGATCACGTTCGGGTTGCAACACCAAAGATATGGTGTTCGTTACTCGTCCATTGCGCGAAAATGTCGAGAGAGACAACAGCCAGTTTACTCGCCGTTTGTAGACTTCATCAAGTCAGTTGATACGGTGAACTGGGAGTTACCGATGCTGCTGCTAGGTAAGTTTGATTGTCTGAGTAAAGCTTCTCGTTTAATTGTGTGTGCGAATTGGTATACGGGCGAGGATGCAGTGAAGTGGATAAACTTCGGATGATTTTGCCGCTGTTTTTGGTGTAGAACAAGGCTATATTTTAGCCTCTGATGTTTATTATATACCTAAACACAGTGATGTGCTGCTGCGTATTATCACGGTGTCCTTGTGGAGTACCGCGTTGATGTTGCGTTGCTGAATATCCGTTGTTTCGGGGAAAGAACCCTAGTGTGTGGGTTGTCGTTTGCAGATAAGAAGCATCAGCAGTACGCTGGTACGCAGTATAAGTGCAGTTATGCCGCGTATCCACCACCAGCCGCACGGGAACCAGGGATACGGTGTGGGTCACTCGGTCCCCTACGCAGGCTCGAGCCCGCGTCATCGGATTACAAGACCGGCTTGCGATCCTTAAGTTTACGGTCCGGATTTTGCGGACGACTGCGCGTTGTATGCACACAGAGTGGATAAGTGGCAGCGCTTGACGACTGCTCTCGCTTCTACAGCGGCCAACTTCGGGCTCACCATCGACATACGCAAGAGTGCATTATATAACCTACCCCAGAAATTTAATCTGGATGTTTGCCACAAATCCACATCGGTGATGAGGATTTGGAAAACCACCACCCGAATTTGCTATCTTGAGGGAGTAACATGTACCGACCTACAGGTGAAGATGGAACTGCGCATGCGCGTAGCGAAGGCGGCTGCCGCGTTTGGAAAGCTGAAGTGTCAGGAGTCCAACAATGGTTAGCGGCCCATTGGGACGAAAAGGATGGTATACAGGTCGATGATCCTATCCAACCTCCTATAGCGCAGTGGAACATGGACGATGTGCCGGAAGGACGTCCGATTTCTAAAACGCTTCCATTACCGCTGTATGCGTCGGATTCGGCTCATCGATTGCAGTAACCGAGCTGCCGGGAAGAAAATGCTGCGCCGCACTGGCATGTATGCATTGGACTGCATACTTCTGCTGCCGTACCTGAGGTGGATCGAGCATATCAGCCGCATGGATTCCACACAAATGCCCAAGAAGCCGCTATATGGACAACTTAGTGCAGGAAAGCGGGCAGGTAGGAAAACCACAGTTACGATACAAGGATTTAAACGGTATGAGTTTAACATGAACTAAGGTTGACATCAGGTATTGGGAAGTGATGGCATTGCATCGGCGCCAATGGCGTGCGCTTATCCAGAGGGCGGCAACCCAAGCGTAGGTAAAGCACCATTGTATAAGAAGAAAAACGCCAGTTGAGGAAGCGACAGGCGCCAACATATTCTAGCCCATCGACGTCAAGCGCATGGTGCTGTAGCACATGCGGTCGTCAGTGCCTCAACCAAGCTGGCAACGCAGGGCCAACATCTAAGGCAAGAAGAGTAAACAAATAGTTGTTCCCAATCAGTACAGCACTTGGTAAGTACGCTGCTTCCGATTTGCTTTAAAAATCCCGGCCACTAATGAGGTCGATGTGCGTTAAATCACCGCTGCATCTGCTCTGTACGTGTGCATGTGTAATGGGTTTCTTACATTTCAGGTGTCGCGCTTGATTTCCTTTGTGAGTGCACCAAAATGATGTCCGTTTTATCAAGAATTTTATTTTTCGAATAATTTCCATCCCACGGGAATTGTTAAGGATTGGATTTTTACCCGTAATGCATCCTGGTACCATTGAATGTTGACAAGGCTCTTATGTCTCGAAAAATTGCTACCACACAAAGCGTCAACTAGTCTATGGGCTTTAATTAACAACGCCTCACTAATTGCCAGCATGTCGTTGGTTTGTTACGAAATAACATTATGAATACTGTCTCAGGGTTCACGTGATGACGGGTTACCATGAGGTGATTGGTGTTGCCAGGATCCGGTTAAGCCTCAGCTCCGTCCTATTTTGTTGCGTAATCACTTGTCTCAATCACTTGGGCAAATGTTCAGCATCCTTCTAAGCTAGCTGACGGTTTATTCTGCCCATGTAAATCTCACTGCAATCGCAGGTGAACTGCTAAACTACGTGCGAGGCCGAACTAGCTGACGTGCTGCTCTGACGGCTATGAAGAACGAGTACTCGCGTGGGTTGCCTGATCGACAACGGTGCTGCCGTGTAGTAGCGCGTCAGGACGGATCGGAGATTCCGTCCGATACCATTTGCCACAAGATGCCACCTGAAATCCAAGAACAAATAAACATCCTTTTCCTCCGCGGTCAGCACCGGTGTTTCACACTGGAGGTCGGCTGTGTACTTGAATAAACTTCTCAGGAGATCCATTAGAAATTAAGGTCTTGCGTGGTATCTCATCTTCGGCTCTTCTACCGGACTAGACCTATTTGCAGCCCAAAAGGTTAAAAGGCGAAGAATTATGCGTATCAGAGGTATGTATGTATGGGAAAAGCACAGCACCAAGAAAGTTAACGAAATACAATAAAATCCTTCATTGTATGGTGGACGAAACTTTAGTCCCAGAATGGACTGCTCACTTATTTAGTTAGCCGCAACATTTGCGTGTCACCATTTCGGATTCTTGGTTGCTATCTAACAGCCTCCAAAGCTGTCAGAGACCTTGACCGTTTCTGCTATGTGCTGGACCAGATTCACTCACGCACACCTTGTCAAAAGACGGAAGGATGAGACCGCGCCTACGAAATGGGTGTATATCTAATCAAAGTAAACTGGATGGTGGATTACCCCGGTGTCTAGTTGACGTCGGCAGTGAGCATTCTATTGACCTCTGTTGTGTCTACACGTACACTAGTCCCCTGCACGCAGGGTTTTGAACAAGCACGACAAAAGCCCCGAACGAGGCAGCAGAACTCTACTGGTACGCAACACAAACTTCTATTCACGCCAACGGTACATACACTCAGTACATTCAAAACAACCCTGGTATTGATCGCGAACGGACGGGCATCCAATCACAAGCTATGAAGGGCGGTCGTGGTAAGGCCCGCGAGTACGCGCTGCCACACTACTCCCCCTCTTCAGCGGTTGGTTCACTACGGTGGCCCTCGCTTCAGTACACTGCTTTGGTTGCATTGCTGAATATAGCTGTCTGGCGTTGACTCGTCGGCCGTCTGCTGACTCATAATTTCCTGGCCCTATCGCACGAGTAATTCTGATGGGTCTCGTCAGTGCCGGTTCTCCTTTCCGTGTTGCCTCTCCTTTATCCTGACCAACGTTCCAGGACGCAGCGATGTGGCCTGGTTTCCGTGGGATGACTGATAACCCCGGCAACGTTCCAGTTGGTGGGGGTCGTTGTTTTCTGCAGCCGAAATAGCTGCGTTTAATCTCGTACGCAACTTCCTGCCAAACATCAGTTCAACTGGCGTGCGATCGGTCGCTCTGTGTTGCGATGTTCGGTGAGTAAACAGAGCCTCCAAAACGGCAGCTTCCTACTGTCTGCCGGACAAATGTGCTGTCTGTATAGTTTCCTTTAGCGTGCGATTTCTGCGCTCAACCATGCCGTTGGCAGCTGGGTTGTCCGGGACAGTATGTACGTGCTTCACATCACGAAGTTGTAAGAAACGTTTAAACTCATAGTTCGTGAATTGTGGTCCGTTGTCTGTCACAATTTCCTCAGGAAACCCAAATCTAGCAAACAGCTGTTTCAGCCACGGTATAACGGTTGATGTGGTCATATGGCAAAACAAATGGATTTCCGGCCACTTACTGTAATAGCACGTGGCAACTAAGCAGTTCCTCTGGTGCTGTGGCGCAGAATGAAACGGTCCCATGATATCAGTCGCCACCTTCGACCAAGGTTTCATTGGATAAGTAACAAATTGGAAGGAGGCATCGATTGGTTTGGAGCTCTTGTCGGCCTTCTCCCATGCATCGCATGACCGGACACACGCCTCTGCCATCTTATTCATTTTTGGCCACCATAAGTATTCTTGAAGTCGGCGCTTCGTCCGTACGATACCCGGATGTCCCTCGTGTGCACATTGGATAATTTTTGATGTCAGTTTCTGTGGAGCTACGAATCGGCATCCCCGCATAAGTCAATCATCAACGACCGCTAGCTCATGTCGTAAAACATAAAACGCCCGTAGTTCACCACTTAACTTCGCGTAGCGAGACCAGCCTTGAGAGAGATAGTGAATGACATCTTGCACATATGAATCACTCCGGTTAGCTTCTTGAAGCTCTTGTTTGGTAACCGCGGAGAGCTCACTTGATTGTAAAGCAGAAATCATGACTTTCCCTTCGTCGTCTTCCTTCTTGTCGGAATCATCCAATGGGAGACGTGATAAGCTATCTGCCATACGGTTCTCGGAGCTAGGGCGGAAGATGATTTGAAAATCATAGTTCAGTAACCGCGCATACCAGCGGTTAATCCGTAGTGGCCTGTGACCAGTGGTTCCTCGGCTGAGGAGGGTAGTTAGAGCAGCATGATCAGTGCGCAATGTAAATCTCCGACCAAACAAAAACAGGTGCCATTTTTCACAGGCCCATACACAGGCAATGTCCTCCCTTTCACCTGCGGAATATGAAACTTCAGTAGGGGATAACTTTCTAGAAGCATATGCAATCACTTCTTCCTCACCGTTCTGAATTTGAGACAAGACCGCTCTTAAACCGATGTTTGGCGCATCCGTTGAGACGAATGTTGGGCAGTTTTCATCGAAAATGGCCAGCATTGGGGTGGAGACGAGGCGCCGTTTAATTTCTTCAAAGGCCGACTGCTGCAAAGAGCCCCAATCGAACGTAGCTTTTTCTTTTGTCAGCATTCTCAATGGCTCCCCTGTAGTTGCAAAATCGGGCAAATAGCGCAAGCTGTAGGAGCATGAACCAAGAAAGTGCTTAACCTCGGATGTATTCTTCGGTACAGGGGCTTCCGTGATAGCTCGAGTATTAGCTGCGCATAGCCTAATTCCACCAGCTGATAAGACGTACCCAAGAAACTCGACACCCGTAGCACAAAATATACATGTTTCCAGGTTTTGCCGAAGGTCTAGGCTCTTCAATCGCTACAACACAGCGTGCAGCCTTGAGTCGTGCTCATCTCTTGATTTCCCGAAAACGCATATATCATCCATGTAAGCGATTTGTCCCGGTAGATCTGCTAGTGAGTGATTCATAAACTTTTGCCAAGCTGCTGGAGCGAAGCTAAGTCCCATCGGCAAGACTTTGTACTGGAATAGACCACTCGATGTCAGAAAAGCCGTAAGTGGCCTAAAATTCGGTTGTCAATGGCATGGGGAAAATGCCTTCCTCAGGTCTAGTTTTGAGAAAAATGGCGCGCCAGTTATCTTGACCAACAACTCGTCAACTGTGGGAAGAACGAATATTTCGACGACGATCTGACTGTTCAACGCTTTCAAGTCCTTGCATATGCGCACAGTTCCGTCCTTCTTTAACACCGTGACCATGAGATGCACCCATTCGGAACAGTTAACTGGCTTTATCAAACCGTTGGAAATCATCCCTTGGATGGCCTTTTCTAACCATGGCCAATGGAATAGAACGTGGCTGCGAGATCGAAAACGGTTTAGCGTTCTTTTTAGGGCATATTCGATGAGCAGCAGATGGAATCCGGCCAAGGGACTCAGTAAATAATTTGGGATAAAAGCTTTTAAGTACGGATGTTTTGAGTGTCATGATGCGCATTCGCTCGATAGATGGTGTTATGTTGAGGGCAACTGTAGCATTTCGCCCCAGCAAGGCTGGACTGTCTTCAGAGGCAACATACACAGCAACATCAGATGCGACTGAGAGTAAACTGAGTTTCGTCATTATATATCCCTGAATTTGCACACGTGAATTTTTGTACGATTCGAATTTATACGACGTAGGATGTAATGGAATTTCTTGCAGGTAATTGTCGTAAATGCTGGACGGGATAATTGTAATCGGCGATGCCGAGTCTAGCTCCAAAGTCACTAGTACAGAAGTGTTAAGCCCATGGAGTGTAACCGTACGTTTGTCAGGAGCGGGGAGTTTGGGTTCCAGCAAAGCAATTCGTCGTGTTTCTGGTTGTAATCGTCTTCTGATGGAAAAACATTCGGTGTATTCGGTGAGGTGAAAACATCATTTTGTTGGTCAATTAACGCGACTCGACGCAAGCGACAGCATTTGGCGAAGTGGCCCAGTTCACCACAGCTTTTACACTCACACACACACTTATCCGAATTGTCAGCTGACTGCGACGAACAAAATAATCGCTAAAATCCTTCTACTACTTTGGCTGGCTAGCCGAACAACCTCCTCGTGGTGCCAGCTGGGTGATTCGGGTTTACCCCCTTCAGCAAATAGTTCGGCGGCAGTGTTCCAGGACGTGGTGGGTTTTCGCCTGGCAAGCGTTCTCCCTATAAAAAGCCACATATGTCCGTTTAACAACACTGTGACGTGGCGGTTGTGAGTCGCCACTAACTAAAGTCACCCATTGCTTATCCGAACAATCTCTTCAAGTCCACAGACAGCAAGTACTGGCGACACCTTCAAACACATTCAAGCAAAATGACAGGAGACATTTACCAATCCCATAAACAAAGCTAAACGCGCCTTCATGCAAATTTACATACATTCATATATAAACATATGCAACAATCCCATTGTTCCATTGTACATTAACTGATCACATTTTGTGCTCCTAACATGATCATGCCTGCGCAGGCGTGCCTCGCTTAGTCGAGAATACACAATTTATTTATTTATTTATTTACTATAAATTCGTCCTTCCGGATTCCATAAATGCTATGTCGATTCATAGCTGCCGTAAACGGGAAGTCCTGACGCCGGAAGGCCAACCGCTGTCATCTGCATGGCAGGTGCCTGCGTGACAGTGGGGGATGGGTCGGGCTATATCGCAGTTAACTAACAAATCGTGGTGGTCGGCTACCGTCCTCCATGGCTCAGTTGCATAAGCAGCGCGCTAGTTGGCGCATGCCACTAGCAGTCATGGGTTCGCTCCTCACTAGAGGACCGAAGGATGCGCACCACTGACTAGCCGCAATAGGGCGAACCGGCCGTCTGGTGCTTTTCCGGAGAGGTAGTTGACTTATCCGAATTGTCAGCTGACTGCGACGAACAAAAATAATCGCCAAAATCCTTCTACTCATAAGTACTATAAATTCGCCCTTACGGATTCCATAAATGCTATGTCGATTCATAGCGATTCATTGTCCATTTAAAACTTTATTACCAGTGATTACTTCCTCAAACTCTGCTGCCTGTACATCTTTCGGTCAATGCGAATTACCTACATAGCAACTTGTCGGCTGCGAAACAGCAGTACCTGTAATGTTTGATTAGGCCTATTTTGCTCTACCTCAATACATTTGAGCTTAACTGCTTCTTTGTTTAGTTATAGATAGTTCTCCCATCAAACACATGCAGGAACTTACCGCATGCCTCAAAGGTAAGACGAACTTCAGCGAGGTAGAACTGGTTTGCGCCTATCACCAGGTACCACTAACGTCAGCGCAACATCCATGGTCTCGCTCGATTCTCTTTACTACTGTGCCTCTCATGCCTAAACCTCTTTACCATTCCGGCCCCTGAGGCACCAAATGCCTATTGGTCTCAAACCGAGGCCTCTTCTTTTGCACATCGGCTGCCATACTCTCTGTAGTGTTCACATCCCCGGCTATCCGACTGTTGTCTTTCTTATTCCAACTGCACCATCTTCTGAGCACTTGAACTTTTCGGTTCTCATCCACTCCTCTTTTTAACCATACTCTACTGCATACTTATTCGGCACCTCTTCTGATCAACATCGCAACTCTTCGGGTGAAACACTTAGCAATTGGCGGTGCTATCTGTATTATTCCCTTACACTTGGTCCCTTCCGAAGCCGGCACTACTGTCGTTTTCTATCTACAGCTTTTGCACGTATTGCTGTCTGTTCTGTCACTTGTATTCAACACTGTACACCTTTCAGTCTAGGCCGAGCCTAAGAAAGCGGGCCGTGTCTGTATATTAATTAAGCAGGCTGCCAGCAACTTACTAATTAGTGAGTTATAACTAGCAGTCTATTTGACTTCAAGGTTCCACTGTAGATGTCCGCCTCAGAGTGGCACACCTAGCATCTTTTGAGGCTGCTACTCACAATACTGATATTCTTGATCACTTTTAAGTCTGGCTCTACAACCATCTTTCCGCTAAAGCCATAGTATTCAAGCCCTTCTCGTTCCTGTTATTATCGTGAAGGCTTATCAGCGGGCAGTTTCTTCCTCATAATTAACCTGACTCCCAGTATCGCCCGTTGCTGTCGTCTAGTTGACTTGTTTGTGCACTGTAGAAGTCCCTATCTTTTCCGCTATTCCAGGTCACGTTAGGACTAACTTTACAACCGTATTCTGGCCACAGCTGTAGTATATAAATTCCATTATCGTCAAACTTTGACACCTCGTCTCCGGCATTCACCCACCCATCACGCATTCACCATCCGATTACTAAACATGTTACGTTATTATTTTCATGGGTCTCAACACGGCGTAGTAACTCAACTGGCACTCATACATGCTTAAACGATATGCTCTACCATTGTCAACCGATCGCGCAACCTATAACTGAAGCGCGTATTAAACCACTCACTATGTTCTGATTCCCTCAAATCATTTACCGGTTAACTGCGCTTGATACTCACGGTTTCCACACAGGACAACTTTTGCGCACGCTAGACCACTTCGGATAGCATTTTTCTCTCACGTTCAGCAAATACCGGGTTGCGTGCTTGCAGTAAAACTTTGGATATGATGTATAGCATATTCGGTTAATCCATTGCTTTTAACCAGCACAACGTTACCATAAATGTTATATTTATACCTTAATACAGTCCTGTTCAATTTCCTTGGCGGTGTCCTTGGTCCGTTTTTCTTCTCTCCCTTGTTCTAAAGGATAACACTACCTGCACAGAACACCTCTGAGGACCTTACTGCGACTCTCCCATGGACACGGAATCAATAGAGAACAAAGAAATCAACCGCACTTCGCAATCCTGACACATTAACGGAACCCAGAAAACGAATCAAATCAATACATGGCACCTGAGTCGTCCGACTTCAACAGCTCCAACCACTTGCGGTCGAATCCGAAGGAGACTACACAACCATGGGAAACAAATTGGCACAACGTGACTGCAAATATCCGTGAGGGTAATCAGTCAGATGCAAGATTTCAGTATCATATCGCCAGTCGGCAATGTTCCAGGACGTGGTGGGTCTTTGCCTGGCAAGCGTTTTCCTAAAATAAAGTCACAAACGTCTGTCTAACAAAACTGTGCCGTGGCGGATGTGACTCGCCACTGAATACAGTCACCACTCCTAACACACATTGGCAAGTTGACCGATACCACGTTTATAATTGCTGTGCATATATCTGCTCTCGTACGAACATGCCTACATTTTTGAGTAGTGACATGCCAATAATTTTAAATATGTTTTCAGATTTTCCTCATGCTTCACTCACCTGACCTGCACTGGGTGCACAACTTAATCGGACTAGTTCCTTGTCATCATACCATATTAGTGATCTGCTACTTATCTCTACATCTTGCATTCTCTAGACCTAGACTTTGTACAGCCTTTGGGCCATATGGGCCCACACTACTGCCTCCAAATGTCATACTCCCGCGCCTTATGCTACTAATCAAGCTATCATGTACAATATGGCAGATTGCTGATCATGCCCAAAAGGCGTGCCTCGCTTTGTCGAGAATGTAATATTTAATTAGTTATTTATTTAGGTACCCGCGGAAGAAAATAACAGTCCTAAAACAAGCCTTCTCACGCCTTTGGCATGTTTGAATTTTTAAGAACGCCACTTGTACTGTGCCACACCACACAAACCTTCCAAAGCTGCATCCACGATAGCACTTCTAGCCTTAATCTCGCTTATTTCTACCTTGCTGATAACATATTATCCAGTTCATCGGAATAAGTGTAATTCGAATATTTTCGTGCTTCCTTCCACCGTTTGGCACAGCGCGGTGTCGCAGTCAACCCGACTAAGCGCGAACTCTGCAACCCAGTGGTTGAATTCCTAGACCACCTTGTTTCATTGTGTGGTAACGGTTCTTCCTGATAAGATCCAAGCAAGCAAGTGCTTCCCAGCTCCGACTTCCTTCAAGCGCCTCCGTCGATTTAGTTGTTGGGTCAACTACTGTTGACGCTTCCTTTCGCGCTGCGTTCAGCTTCTGCAGCATCTGACTGACGTACTCAATGAGCATGAACGTTAGCTCGCTTCCTCTGACGCAGCACAGGCAGCCTTCGCCGAGCTCAAGGATGCTATCTCCAACCTAACCCTCCGTGATCATTCCGCAGCGACTGCGCCCTTTTCTATTACGACTGATTCCTCAGACTTCGCGGTAGGAGCCGTCCTCCAACAACACGTTGGTGGGCAATGACAACCTCTTGGGCTCTTATCCAACTGCCTGCAACCAGCGGAATTTCGCTAAAGCACGTTTGGCGGAGAGCTGCTCGCTATTTGCCTAGCCATTCGTCACCTTCGGCACACACTTGAAGGCCCCGGTTTCACGGTCTATACCGAAGACAATCCGCAGCTTCGACTTCAACTCTGCTTACGACAACTATTCACCAAGGGCAAAATACACCTAGATTTTTTCACGCTGACCTTCGTCATATCTCAGAAGTCGACAATGCCGTCGACTACGCTCTCTCATTCGTCAACCTCACACTCCAGTCCTCGCCTACCGTCGACGTTGCCGCCATGACATCGGCTTAGGCGCAAGACGAAGCAATACAGCGCACTCCGCAGTCTACTTCACTGCATGGGCCACCTGCTATTTTTCAAACCACGGAAGAAACCATTCGCTCTGACACTGTAACAATTTGTCCTGGACCCCTCGCGCCCGTCTCCTTAAGACGCACCGTCTTTCACGCACTACAATCGCTATCACATCCTGATATCGGTGCCTTCTTGAAACTGGTCACCGAACGTTTTGTTTGGCCACGCGTGAACAATGATGTTCGCACCGGGGCTCGAGCTTTCCCTCAATGCCAGCGCTCCAAAACACCTCGTCACACCCGCAGCCCCATGGGTTCATTTTCTTCCCCCGACTCTCGGTTCTCGCATGTAGATGTAGACCTGGCAAGTCCATTAGCTCCTTCACGCGGATTCTTATGCATTCGTACATGTGTCCACCGATTCACCAGATAGCCAGAAGCCATTCCCGTAACAGACCGCACAGCTGAGACTGTTGTCCGGGCCTTAATAGGCCGGTAGGTCTCGCTTTACGGATGCCTTTCCACCCTGACCGAGAAACGCCTTTCGAAGCTTTACCATTGGCTAGGTTTTGTAACATTTTAGGCTGTCGCCGCATCCGTATCACAGCGTATCACCCAGCTGACCACGGGTTATTTAGACTCTTCCATAGACAGTTTAAAGCATCCCACTGCGCCTCTACCGACCCTAGCTGGAATAAGAGCGTTTCGCTCGTACTCTTAGAAATTCACAGCAGCCTCGAAGCCGACTTGGAATGTGCACCAGCAGAGCTTGTTTACGGCGCAACGTTAAAGCTGTCAGGGGAGCTCGTTTCACCTCCCCGTCGTCCGGTTTGCCTCCGCCTAACTTTGTTTCCTCCCTAGTTCATTGCATGAGTTCACTACGCGCGACCGCCCCGGGTGCCGCCGAGAGAAGTGTAAGCACACAGCGGACGCTCTACCTGCACTCACGTCCTTTCTCGCACCAAGGCTTTACGGCGCCGTCTCCAACCTCCCTACTCTGGTCCGTTCAGGGGTCTGCAACGGACTCCGAAACACTTTAATTTGATCAGAAGGGTCACCGAACAACGGTGGCTATCGACCGCCTCAAACTGACATTCTTTGACGAGCACTTGCAGCTCATCCTGATGATAGCACATAAGCACCCGCACCTGCGTTGAATTCCCGAGAACTGGATATCCCGAAACACTCAGTTCTGTTTGACCTTCATTCTACACCGCCTCAATCCCAAGCAACTGACCGGTCAAACGTCCGGACCCTTTACAGATTTTGTAGACGTTTGCTATTTCCATTAAAAAGCCATTTTCGTCTTTAGTGGTTCTTGTGAGCCACATTTGCAAAGTTATGCAAAATCAACAATATACCCACAACATTTTGAAAGCTCGAAAAGCGTATTTGCTTTAAACCTTCATGCCATGTACACCCTGCGGCGTCAAGCCACTTTCCGACTTTTGCCCACCTCCTCTTTGTTCTAGCTGTTCAGAAACTCGACCGCCGGACCTGACGAAGCAACCCTCGAGTGACCAGCCGACCGCCTCGACGCAAGCCCCGCTAGACGTGCCAGCCGACCTAAAGCCTACTTTTTCAGACAAGGAACAGCCAATCGCCCACGGCCGCAGACAACCACGAACGAGTTGGTTTAAAAGTGCCTGGCTAGGCGATGCCGACCAGGACGCCGGATTTCTTCTTGGAACGAAGATGTCCAGCTTTCTTCGCGGGAAGATGGTGCCCAAATTGCTTCGTGAGACGAGAACGGTGCACGTGAGTCCTAAGGAGTGACACCTCCCAAGCGCAACGTCAGGTCTGCAGCGGATAGAAGGTCGCGTCGGCCTATTTTGGACTAGCTAGTTATATACGCAGTCCGACCAGCCCGCCAGGGCGGCACAGCGATGATGCACGCCGGTGCGCACGCTCATTATAAGTAATAAATACCTAAAGCCTGGACCCAGCGAACTCTAATACACACCCCATTTTGAATTCCCGTGCTCAAGGCCATGCAGCTATTTCACCCATCCTCATGTTCCGTTTTCCCACAATTACAGCACCATCAAAGGCTTCCAACCTTCACCCTTTTAGATGAGGCACTTGTAGTGTACCGGAAAATATACATTCGGAATTCGGAATTTGATCGCAGTAGGAAGGTAAGGCCACAGATACCTTTTCAAATGAAATGCCCGATCTCACAAATCTGAGGTGATCTAGTCCCACTGAATAGAAACTTTCTCTCTGACTGCTCCAATGATACCCTGACTTAAGAGGTACACGCTAAGCTGACTCAAAGCTCTTGCTCCCCTACCCGGAGAGTCTGCTTCACTCGCTCACCATCAAATGCTGCGGAGATTATCTGACTTCATCTTTACGTGCAATCACTACGCGCCTTCCAATCCAGTCGCGCCAGATCGGCCACAAGTTCTCCAGTTCACTCAGAGTTATTCGACTTTAAAATTTTTAGTCCGGTTGACTCAACGGCTTGTTTACATCAACCGGAATCCTCGTGTGCTCCTCCACTCCTCATCGGTAAACATTTCTTATACCGACCCTAACCTCTTCTTCCGTCGCTTCCTGCTTTCAGACCTTCTTTCAATCGGACGGCAAGCCTTACTGCCTTGCCGTGATCCTGTTTCACCGGACTACTCTGTTCTCTTGGACTGCTCCCATGCTACCGAGACTTAAGCGCTATAGGCTCCGCAGACTTAACTCTGTTACCCCTACGCTGAGGGACGGCTAGACTTGTTTCATCGTTATTGTTATAGCCTTTTCCTTACCCGCATTGTACGACCTAGACCAAGGCGCCGATTAATCCAGTACCGCTTAGTCGGCATCGTATTCACTGAATTTATTTGGACTTCTGAGACATTACTCCTTCTGTTTCGGCTGACCTACTGGTTCTGTTTGCATTACTTGGAGAGCCTCGTGGGCTTTTCCACTCTTTGTCAATAATCCTTTCACACCCCAACGCTAACATTTTCTTCACGCGCTTTCTGTTTTCAATCCTATTTAATCGGACGTCCGGCTTTACTGCATTGCCGTGGTCTTGGCTTATCTGCTTGGCCTGTTTCCCTCAGTCTGCTACTAGCTACTATGACTTAGCAGTATACGCTCCGCAGACTAAATATGATGTTTCCCCTAAATCTAGAGCCTGCTAGACTTGCCCACCATTTACTTTTGGCTCTTTTCGTACCTTCACTACCTGTCATTATCCAAACGCGCCGACTAATCAAGTCCTACCCGATCGGCCTTCTGCTCTCCGGATTCATTCAGGCTTCTGAGACGTCACCTCTCTTGTTTCCGCTGACTCAACTACCCGAATACATTACCTGGAGAGCTTCGTGGTCTTCTCCCATCTGTCGTCAATAAATCTTTCCCATCCTGACCATTACTTATATTATCGCTCTCTGTTTTTATTTCTTCTTCAAAAGTAGTGCCTGATCTCACTGATCTGAGGTAATCTAGTCCCGCTGACTAGCCTCTTTCTCTCTGACTGCTCTAATGCTACCCTGACTTAAGTGGTATAAGCTATGCTGACCCAACACTCTTGTTCCCCTACCCGGAGAGTCTGCTTCACTGGATTACCCTCCATTGTTGCGGACCTTTTTCTGCCCCTTATTTTTACGTGCTATTCCTACGCGCCGACTAATCTAACCTCGCCAGGTCTGTAGCGCCCTAAACGGTGACTGCTCTTTCATGTTAATTTAATTGTTGACCGATTGTATTTTACTCCTTCTTGTTTTAATCTTCCATACAATCTGTTCGACACACAACAGTCTTGTAAATTCCCGCGCTCACGTTTTCACTCTCTTCTCGCTTCATCCGTCCGCTTCTTATTGTAACCCATCGACTAACGTCCGCTGTGCCCGGCTCCAACTGCCTTCTGATATCCGCTCCTTATTTCACGCGCCGTCTCGCACCGGTATTAACTAGTCCAACAAGTTGGTGACCTTGATGCGCACGCTCTAATTCAACTTTAATTTCATCGTTTGCATATTTTAGTGAGTTCGTTCCTTTTCGCGACTATATTCCTGTATTCCTTTGTTTCTTGCCTAATCTTAGTACTTTTATCGTATTTTTGTTAATTTTTTATCTTTTCAACTCACATTTCTGCAGTGGCAGCTGAATCGTTTCGCAGACTAAACATGCTTAATTTGGCTGTTCCAATTTTCATGGAACACAGCCCAGATGTTTGGTTTGCGATATTCGAGATCGAACTGGAAAATAAGGGCATTATGGCGGACCGTCCAAGGTACAATCTCCTCGTTCCACGCCTTCCGTCGTCGGTTGAGACGCTGCTTGAGGATATTCTACTCTACCCATCGAATGAGGCCAAGTATGAAAGGATGATGCAAGCTATTTTAAAAGAGTTACGACTCAGCACACGTGCTCGATTAGAACAGCTCAATGGCCTCATGTTTGAGATCGCATGCCGTCGGCGTTGCTCTGCGAACTTCAACGCATCGCTAGTCCCTTATTCTTGAGCGAAGAAAGGATAAAGGCGCTGTGGTTTGCACGTCTCCCAGGGCCATTACCGGTATTACTGTCCATTTTTATGGATACACCCCTGAAATAATTAGCTACCAAGGCAGACGCTGCGTTCGAAAGGTTTCCGCAGCAAAGGATCACAAGATCCGGTGACATATTCACACCGATGAAAACCGAATCTCATGTTTGTTCCCAGTCGTTAGGCCGATCTGACTTTAAAGACGAAGAAATTGCGCTTATTCGCAGCAGGATAGCAGCAACGAAGGCTTCAAAGCAGCGTGTACCACGGTCAAATGCTGACTAAGTTTTGGCTACCGTTCATTGCGGCTCGTCTGTGCCTGCACCGAGTACGTCATGTTAGGCAAGAAAGCGCAACATTTTCCCTGCACGTTCTTAGTCAGATTATACCGAACCCGTCGAAGAAGTATGTTAGTACCACCGCTAATACGGTGGAAGAGCTAGACGTTGTCGGGCTCCCAGCATTAGGCTCGACCCAGCTGCTTCAGGGAAAACGAATAGCCCGCATACTATCAATACAAACGTATCATTCAATAACCAGGAGAACCAACTCTTTTACTTTAAGGATCGACGTTTTTCCATCACATTCCTCATCGATACGGGGGCAGAAGTCGGCGTCATCCTAGCAACCGCTAACGACAAGCACTCAGAGCCTACGTACAATTTGCGTGCGGCCAAAGGTTCTCCAATAGCTTCCTTCGGTCAGCGCATGATGAACCTAGACCTCAATCTTCGCCGAGATTTTCAGTGGGTCTTCATGTTTGCGTCTGTACCCCTCGCAATTATCGGTATCCACTTCCTACGACACTTTGGGTTGCTTGTTGATGCTGGTCGTCACAGACTTTTAGACGACCGTACTAAACTAGGGGTTGAAGGCGTTTTTACGGACGCCCCGATAATCAGTCCCACTTTTCGGATCGCCGATGTACTATTAGGAGATGCAAACCTACTGTCTGGGTACCCGCGACTAGTACGACCAGCTGCAGAGCTTCCGGCAGTCGAGACAGAGGTCGCTCATCACATAGTCACGCGTGGTCAGCCTGTTGGTGCACGACAAAGACGGCTTGCTTCTGACAAACTACGCGCAGCAAGAGCCGAATTTGACCACATGCTTCAGCTCGGTATCGCCAGACCGTCCAACCGCCCATGGGCGTCGCCTCTGCACACGGTCCCGAAGAAGGTCATGGGGGCCGGCGTCCTTGCGGCGACTATGGAACCTTGAATACGCTTACCACACCCGATCGCTATCCGATCCCACACCTGCTTGATCTCACCGCCAGTCTGGCGGGTACAATTGTCTTCAGCAAAATCGACTTGGTACCCGCATACAACCAAATTCCAGTAGTCAAAGCAGCCATCGCTAAAATTGCCGTGACGACTCCATTTGGTTTGTTCGAGTTACTGCGCATGCACCTTAGTCTAAAGAATACGGCGCAAACTTTCAGCGCTTCATCGACCAAGTTTGTCGCGGCTTAGACTTCGCTTACGCGTATCTCGATGACATTTTAATCGCAAGCTCTTCACGAGAAGAGCACATGCGCTACGTACGAACACTTTTTGATCGTTTATCTCAACACGGGGTGACGATCAACGCAGAAAAGTGTTCGTTTGGTGTCGATTCAGTCAACTTCCTCGGTCATCGTATCTCCTCTGCAGGCGTCGTGCCACTGCAGGACAAAATTCAAACCATCATCGACTACCCCGAGCCTCATTCTTTCAATCAGCTTAGGCGTTTTGATGGGCTTATCAACGTTTACCGACGATTTATACCCAACTGCACCTCACTGATACAACCCCTCACGGACCTTCTCCAAGGGAAGCTCAAGAAATTCGAATTTCCTACCGCAGCACGCGATGCTTTTAAGTCGCTGAAAGAGGCTATCGCCCACGTAGAATCTACAGCGTATCACGATCCGCCCGCCCCACTGTCCCTCAGTACTGACGCCTCGGACGTGGCAGTCGGCGCTGTTTTGCAGCAACGAGTAGCCGACACAGGGCAGCCCTTGGCGTTTTCCTCCAAACGCATACAACCTACCGAATCGCGCTACAGCACATTCGGTAGAGAAGTACTAGCCGAATATCTAGCGATCCGTTAATTTCGACACGTCCTAGAAGGCCGCTCCTTTGTCGTCTTCACCGACCACAAACCCCTGACTTACATGCTCGGCTCGACTACCGACCGATACTCTCCTAGAGAGTCGCGCCACCTTGACTATATCGCTCAGTTTACGACCGATATACGGCATGTCTCAGGTGTGCACAACGCCGTCGCCGATGCACTTTCCCGCATCCAAGCTATCTCCGCTGACGCAGGCACTGCTATCGACTTGGCAGTTATGGCCACAGCGAAACTTAATGATCCTGAGGTTGATCTGCGACGTAGGTTTCCTTCATTGGACATACGACCCGTTCCGCTGACTACAGCAAACGGCACTATACTCTGCGATTTATCTCTAGGCCCACCGCGCCCGGTCGTTCCACGCAAATTTGGCAGACCGTGTTCGACATGTTTCACGGCGTGTCTCATCCAGGCGTTCGTGCATCGGTTAAATTTGTAACCGCACGATTCGTTTGGCGCAATGTTAATCGGGACGTCCGTACTTGGGCAGCTGCTTGCCTTCCGTGTCAACGCGCGAAGGTGCACAAGCACACGAGAAGCCCATTAGGCAAGTTTCCAACGCCAGACGCACGTTTTCATCCCGTGCACGTCAACCTCGTAGGTCCTTTACCACCTTCCAAAGGCTCTATATATCTACTGACCTACATCGATCGATTTAATAGGTGACTTGAGGCCGTCTCTATTCCAAATTGCGTCTCGGAAACGGTAACCAAAGATTTTATGGAGCGCTAAGTAGCTCAATACGGTTGTCCCGCCATGGTGACCACCGATCACGGGTCACATTTCTCGTCAACCTTTGCCACGTTGCTTAAGGATTTAGGCCGTCGCCACGTTCAGACGACGGCGTATCATCCGGCCGCTAACGGCAAGGCGAAACGTTTTCACCGCCAGTTGAAGGCAACGCTACGTGCGCAAGCAGATCCTTCATGGTCTAAAACACTTCTCCTTGTCCTCCTTAGGTTAAGAAACACGGTTAAAACCGATTTCGACGCAACACCAGCGCAGCTAGTCTACGGTTGCACGCTGCGGTTGCCCGGACAGCTGGTAGCACCAGCCCCATGTACTTCCACTTTTGACTACGGAAGTTACACTGATCGATTGGCTCACCAGATGCGTGAGCTACGTCCACCCGCTCCTCGATCGCAGAAGACACCAGTGTACGTGCCCGAGAAGCTGTCTACGTGTTCACACGTCCTTCTTCGCGCAGACGGTGTTCGACAGCCTCTTCAGTCGCCGTACGTAGGACCCTTCAAGGTGCTACATCGTGCGAGTAAGGCGTACACTATTGACCGCGGTGGTCGACACGAAGTCGTCACCATCGACCGTCTGAAACCCGCCTTTATGGAAGAAACTACTTCGCCTACTCCGTCTTGTAGTGCTTCGTGCGACGTCACAACTCACCGCACCAGTTTTCCGCATGCTAATGAAGTCCAACCAGACCACGATCACGGTCTACAAGCTTCAGCCGTCCCGACATCTCCCGAACCTAGTCCGCCGCCTTCCACGGCCAATCGCCGTGGTCGGGAGTTGCGTAAGCTCGTTCGTTTCTCCGACTATGTACAGTGTAAATACTTTTAACTTGGTAGTTATTGTATATATTTGCCCCATATTTTGGTCGAGTAACGTTTAGAAAACAAACAAAAATATCAAAAACCTCCGTAAAATTTTTCGAAAAGCATTCAAAAAGATCAAAAAATTTAAACACGCAGATCATTCGTTTGTTCTTTTGTCGTTTTCTGCGTTTGTTTTATATTTGATCGTCTCTACATGCCCCAAGCCCTC
Organism: Dicrocoelium dendriticum; assembly: GCA_944474145.2. NCBI lineage: Eukaryota > Metazoa > Platyhelminthes > Trematoda > Plagiorchiida > Dicrocoeliidae > Dicrocoelium > Dicrocoelium dendriticum. Next base: position 5,453,906 of record OX104065.1, on the reverse strand, counting down.
CTCTTCGATCGACTGGCTCATACGAGGAATGTTTTCAAGGACCTTTGCGCAAACGCTGGTCGATTCTCTTCGCGACGAGTGCCGCCTCTCAACGGAATGATTGTGGTTTCTCCGCGGGACGGCGGTCGCTTCCTTGCGGGACACAGGTCGCTTCTCCGTGGGACCATGGTCGTTTCTTCCTGGGATGAAAGTCATTATGGAGCGCGGCGGGGTGCGTTGGGTGAGAGACCCCTCCCAAGCGCACCGCTTGGCAGCAGCAGAGGTTGTGGTCCGGTCAGCCTTTTTCTGGACTAGCCAGGTTTTTGTAGTCCGGCAAGCCCGCTCCAGCGGCTCGCCGAAATGCACCCTGCCCTGCAATCAATAAATAACAACTTACAAACGGCACAGCGGACTCCGACTGCCGACGAATCCCCACTTGACACGAACGCTCATTCATTTCTACTCGGCACGTTTTGCCTTACCGTCCTCGATTCAACAGGCCTTTTCGATAAAGAAGGCTTCCTATGTTCAGCCTTCTAGGCGAAGCTCTGTAGCGCCCTAAAAGATAATTGCTATCTTTCATATACAATTTAATTGTTGACCCATTGTACATTACTCCCTCTTGTTTTAATCATCCTCACAACCGGCTCGACACACAACAGCGTTGTAAGTTCCCGCGCTCAAGTGCTTGCCCTGGTATCGCATCCTCCGTCCGCTTCTGATTTTATCCCATCGATTACAGTCCGCTGTGTTTAATTCCAATGGCCTTCTGACATCCGCGCTAAATTTCGCGCATCGTCTCGGACCAATATTAACTAGTACTACAATTCTGCCACTCGTATTCCAGTGTGCTCAGAGTTATTCGACGTTAAAAGTTTTGGTCCGGTTGACTCAACATCTTGTTTACATCAACTGGAAAGCCTCGTGTGCTCCTCCACACATCATCGGTAAACATTTCTCATACCGACCCTAACCTTTTCTTCCCTCGCTTCCTGCTTTCATTCCTTCTTTAAATCGGACGGTAAGCCTTACTGCCCTGCCTTGATCCTGTTTCACCGGACTACTCTGTTCGCTTGGACTGCTCCCGTGCTACCGAGTTTTAAACGCTATAGGCTTCGCAGACTTAACTCTGTTACCCCTACTCTGAGGGACGGCTAGACTTGTTCCCTCGTTATTGTTATAGCCTTTTCCTTACCTTTATTTTACGACCTAGTCCAAGGCGCCGATGGATCCAGTACCGCTTAGTCGGCATCGTATTTACTGAACTTATTCGTACTTCTGAGACATCACTTCTCATGTTTCGGCTGACCTAATGGTTCGGTTTACATTACTTGGAGAGCCTCGTGTGCTTTTCCACTCTCTATCAATAATCCTTTCACAACCCAACCCTAACATTTTCTTCACTCGCTTTCTGTTTCCAATCGTTTTTAATCGGACGTCCGGCTTTACTGCATTGCCGTGATCTTGGCTCATCTGCCCGGTCTGTTTCCCTCAGTCTGCTACTAGCTACTATGACTTAGCGGTATACGCTCCGCAGACTAAATATGATGTTTCCCCTAAATCTAGAGCCTGCTAGACTTGCCCACCATTTACTTTTGGCTCTTTTCTTACCTTCACTACCTGGCATTATCCAAACGCGCCGACTAATCAAGTCCTACCCGATCGGCCTTCTGCTCTCCGGATTCATTAAGGCTTCTGAGACGTCACCTCTCTTGTTTCGGCTGACTCAACTACCCGATTACATTACCTGGAGAGCTTCGTGGGCTTCTCCCATCTCTCGTCAATAAATCTTTCCCATCCTGACCATTACTTATATTATCGCTCTCTGTTTTTATTTCTTCTTCAAAAGTAGTGCCTGATCTCACTGATCTGAGGTAATCTAGTCCCGCTGACTAGCCTCTTTCTCTCTGACTGCTCTAATGCTACCCTGACTTAAGTGGTATAAGCTATGCTGACTCAACACTCTTGTTCCCCTACCCGGAGAGTCTGCTTCACTCGCTCACCCTCTATTGCTTCGGGCCTTCCCATGCTTTTTTACGTGCTATTCCTACGCTTTGTCTGATCCAGTCCCGCCAGATCTGTCACTTGTTTTCCAGTTTTACTCAGTTTTATTCTATGTCGCAAACCTTGGTTCGGCTGACTCAACTTCTTGTTTACATCAACTGGGAAGCCTCTTATGCTCCTCCACTCTTTATCAGTAAGCCTTTCTCATACCGACCCTAACTTTTTCTTCTTTAGCTTTCTGCTTTCATTCCTTCTTTTAATCGGACTGACAGCTTTACTTCCTTACCGTAATTTAGCCGCACTTGAGCTTACAATTTTTCTAACTATACTTTTGTTACTAAGGCTTTAGCTGTACAGTCTTTGAAGACTCAGCTGTACGTTTTCCCTGCCTCTAAGGCCTGCTTGAATTTTTCACTCTATATTTTTCGGCCTTTTTCTTTCCTTCATTTAAGTCCCAATCCCAACGCGCTGACCACTCGATCCTCGCTTGATCGGCCTCCAGCAACTAGAATTCACTCAAGAGTATGAGACGTTACCTTTCCTATTTCGGCTGTCTTAATTGACTGCTTATTCCTTCAAAAGCCTCGTTGACTTTTTCACTCTTTCAATTAAAGCCTTTCTCAATCCTACTCTGTCTTTTCCTTATTTTTGTCTCTGATTGCTTTTCAACTGGATGGCCATCTCTGTGCCTTGCCTTATTCTATTTTTTGACCGTATTTCTGACTTTATCCATACTACTGAGACGTATATGATCTAAGTGCTGCATACCCAAACATTGCTTTCTACGAGAAAATTGCTGAACTTGCTCATGTTTTATTATCACAGCTTATTTCATTCCTAATCTTGATCCTCACCACTCATCTTCACTACTTAATTAAACGACTTAGTCGCAATCCACCGACTAATCCAAACCCTTCGGGTCGGCAGTCTTTTGTGGGATTGCGGCATCGGATATTCCGTGAATGTTTTTGTTTTCTCCGGGAGTGGACTGATTCCGGTGCGATCGATTCGGTGACCGAGAAAATGAACACTGGGCTGGTCAAAGACACATTTGTCCACGTTGATAGTAACGCCATAGTGTACAAAACGCTTAAAGATTTGGCGAAGATGAAAGAGGTGTTCTTCGTGGTTAGAGCTGACTACAAGAGTGTCATCGATATAAGCAAAAACAAAAGCAAGTCCTCGGAGAACCTGGTCAATGAATCGTTGAAATGTTTGTGCGGCGTTTCCTAGTCCAAAAGGCATACGGACAAATTCAAAAAGAGCGAAGGGGGTGGTTATAGCTGTCTTGAGAATGTCATCAGGGGCAACAGGAAGTTGGTAATATGCCCGAACCAAGTCAATCTTAGAGAAAATTGCTTTGCCATCTAGGCCAATAGAAAAGCCGTGAATATGAGGTACCAAATACCTGTCAGCGACAGTGACATTATTAAGCTGACGGTAATCACCACAAGGTCGGTAAGGTCTAAGAGACTTTTTGGGGACAATGTGGGAAGGGTAATGCCATGGGCTATTAGAAGTCCGGACGATACCAAGCCGGAGCATGTGCTCAAACGCGGCTTTGGCGTTGGCTAGTTTATCGGGTGGTAGTCGGCAAGGTCGAGAAGTGACCGGTGGTCCACGAGTAACGATGTGGTGCACAATCTCGTGTTTGGGTGCGGGACAGTTATTAAACGGCAGATCCAACGCGAGGAACTGTTGAGGTAACTCGGGGACGACAGTGTTAGTAGGTAGGGTCATGCGAAGTCGGATCGAGCTGATCGAAGTGACTCTGCCCGGAGTGGTGAGGGAAGTGATAAAATCACGAAGTTCCCTTTTACGTAAGTCAACAATAAGACCAAATTGGGTGAGGAAATCGACACCGATAATGGGGCGTTGTACATCCGCGATCAGGAAAACGAAAATTGTTCGTTAAAGACCAAGACCAAGAGTGAGCAATTTCTGACTGTAGGTCTGGATCGTCGTGTTAGTAGCCGCCTGGAGAGTAGGTCCTGTGGGAATGTGGTAGCGTTTTTCCATTCCGCGAGGCAGAACGCTGACCTCGGCTCCAGTGTCAATCAAGAATAAAAGGTTGGTGGTGGAATCACGGACAAAAACCAGGCTACTAGTAGATCGGCCAGCCGAAGTCGTCGCCATTACTGGCTGGCTGGGGCGCTTCCCTGTTGAGTCTTGGGGAAGACTTTCGGATGCGAGCAACCAGGACGACAAATTTTAGCGGCATCGTCAAAACGTCGATGCCAATAGCAAATATGCTGTCCAGTGTTCGTAGCGTATCTGTTTCTGCTTCTTGAAGTGGATCTAAAACTTGGACTGCGGGGGCGACGTTCTCTTTTAATGGCGAGTTCAAGTATTGACAGTCTATGAAAAGTGGATTCAGTGGGATCTGATGACGAGGAAGGCTGCGGTGAAGTGACAACAGCGTGACAAACTGGGCGTTGCAAGAAACACTCATGAACTTTGTCCGCCGCTTCTGCTAGTTTGTCTAGCGACAACTCGTCAGCGGATACAGCGAGAATCGCCTTAGTGTTGGATGGAAGACATTTTAGCCACAATTGACGTAAGGCGCTGTCGTCGACTTTAGAGGAACCTACGAGAGAGCGCATATAACGGAGAAGTTGTGAAGGTGAACGATCACCCAGTCCAACTCCGGAGAGAATTTGGTGAAGTCTGCTCTCATCAAAAGATGTAAGGCGTTTCAAAACGGCTGTTTTAAGCTTATAGTAAGGGGAATCAGTAGGGTCGAGTAGGTCAACCACATCAGCGGCTATGTGCGTGAGAAGATGGGCAGCGACGTAGGAAAACATATAACTTTGAGAAGTGATTCTACGGCAAAGGAATGAGCTGCTAACTGTACGAACCAGACACGTGCATTGTTAACGTCAAAAGCGGTTAGGGAAAAACCAACAAACTTTTCAAAAGAGTCAATGTGGTGAGAGGTACTTGACGACATTATGGAAGCGAAAAAATTGCTCCAGTAGGAAAAACAGAAAAACAGGAATCATCAAATATGTAGTGGAGTAAAAACTGGTCTTAAACTACCGCTCCGGAAGGAAAGGATTAGTGTCAGATAAAGGTATCAACACTCTGACCTTCTGAAGTGACGGCTGGACTAACTCCACTTATATTGCACACCCAGATACGATATTCCAGTGTTGTTTCCGCGAAGCGCAGACTTCCCAAAGCACACAACAATATCTCAACACGCCGCTGCAGGAAAGCAGGACGCGCCGTTCGGGGTCGCGAATAGCGTATATGAAAAGCGGTGAATTAAGACAACTGTACAAGACACACAGAAAAAGATGAGAGAAGCGCAAAAAATTAAAAAGATATGAACACTACACTCTCGTTCCCCGATATCGCGCAGCTCTCTAAGGCCTCACTGTTCATGGTACGACTAATCTAAAATTTATGGAACACATGTACATGAGATATTTAGTTTATACTGATACATATAATTTGAAGTACATTAGTGAAAGCACTTTTGCGTTTGATCATTTTCTTTGAGTTCCGAATGCATCGTTGTTTTCTGTTTGTGTGGCTGCCTTTGTTCGTTGTCTTTTCTCTGAGATTTCCACAGAACCGGTGGCCAGAACCCAAGGATACGTCCACTGTCTTGATCTCAACACTTCAACGAAGTGCAATATTCCCTTATCTGCACATGGATGGATAATCATACGCTGCCTGGGTACTTACGCGATGGACAAAACACTTATCTGTTCTCTTGGATGGATGCCACTATATTAAGGCCTGAACAAATGGGTTCAGCTCGCCTCTTCTTCACATAACTCTTATTCGGAGTTGCTGGCATTTAGTGTCAACTCGGTCATTTCATCGAACCGGAGAGCAGATTTTCCTGCACGTGCTTTGTACGTAATTTGGAAATATCCCAACACAATACTTTCACATACAATACCCTCACTGTGGCAAGAACAGACGTGTTCGGCCCTTTACACTACTGAACTTCTTTTCACTTATCACATCTGGAGCTGCCCGCATTAGTTTTACCGTCCTTGTGTTACGTAGATGTCAATGCCCCCATTCAAGAGAATTTACTGTGGGAGGATTTCCGGTTCATTATTCAAAACCACTTGCAGCTTTCTCGGGCCTGAACGCTTGCCTTTGTGCATTCTCCTCTAATATTTGGTGCAACAACATATTACTGAATATCCATCAGAGACAATACGCGGTTCTACCAACGACAAATACAAAACATGCCAGCATGTTCGTTTTACCTACCGTACAAGCCATGACATTCCGTCAGGAAGTGAAAGGGCTCATGGATGTTGCGGTCCCGCTCCATCATTCATCAGCCAGTGAAAATTGTGTGTGTATCCTGACTGCGACTAACAGAGCCAATAATCGGTCAATAAGGAGCATTGCTAATTGCAGCTTGTCGTTCGAATGCGTTGATGTCAGTGTTCCAGGACATGGTGGGTTTTCGCCTGGCAAGCCTTCTCCCTATAAAAAGCCACAAAAGTCCGTTTAACAATACTGCGCCGTGGCGGAGGTGACTCGCCACTGAATAAAGTCACTGCCAATAAGCTCACACTGACAAGGCGACCATGACCATATACTACCATGATGGATACGCCCCGACAATTTCTTATCTGCATATTTCGTCGGCACGTCTTTTTCTGCGCATTCAACATTGTCCTTTACGCTACACTCACATAAACCCAGCGTATCGTGCAACCGCGACTGAGCATGTTATTCACCATCTCTTGGATTGATCAGTCCCAATTCTTGATCTATTCTTGCCTGAATTGTTACTGCACTTTATAGCAGAACGAATGTGGCCAAACGAACGTGCCCGAATTCATGGCAATGGGCTTTCTTCATTTTTATTTTTGTCCCATTTGTACCGTTTCAAATAGGAACATATGAACAACCTCCGATTGTCACTGTTACAATTGCCATGACATAGCTTTATAATTGCACTTATTTGATAAGGCCCTCGCGGGCACGCCTTGCATAGCCGAGAATAACTATTTATTTTTATTTATTTTTTATTTAAGAAGGTAAGGCCGATGGGACTTAAAGCATGAGACGGAGGTAGGGGAATGATGGAAAGTCGGATGGTTGTGAGCGATAAAGCATCACAGTCTAGATGCAACAATGTAACTATGGGATAGCGTCAGCCAGGAGGTTGATGGCTATGTAGACCTTAGCAAACCTTACAGAGAAAAATAGCTGGGGATAAGAAGCAGCGAAGGACAAGCAGAATCCGGCTGGAGACATGGCTAAGAATATAAGGTCGAAATATCATCAGGCATTAGGTGACAAGAGGAAAGTATTCGCAATTCGGGTGGTTGTGAGCGGTGTGCCGTCGTAGTCCCAACGATGAAATAGTGATGGACCATATGCTAGGTGGTTCTTCGCGACCTAAAAGTCACAGTAGAGATAAACCGGAAATAAACTAGAGCTAACCCAGCTAATAATAAAAATGTAATTACAAAGAGTTCAAGCATAATATGAAGGAATGCATATGTCAAATCGGATAGTCGCAAGTGCTGCGTCAGCGCAAGCAAACTGGAAGTGTGTAGTGATTAAATTGGAATGCGCCACAGACTAGGCGGTTGCTCAAAGACTAGCAGCCGTATACCTGATAAAGAGACGTAGCTAGGGTGCGACATGCATCATCGTTCGGAGGCTGGAAGTAGTTACTAATAAGAAGATAAGGCCAAAGTGACCTAGAGCAAAAGCTGAATGGTTATGGATGTTAGTAATTAAGATTTTTGTGAGCAATGCGGTATCATAATGCAAATGGCTGCCCCTAGGGATGCAATCGTAGTGGGTCCACGGCTGGGTGCTTCATCGAGGCTTTGCGGTCACGCCAGCGTGAAACGGATGAAGCTTAGAAGCAGCATAAGTTGACATGCAGAATCGTGGCGTTGTGTTCTGTCCACCTCGCCAGTGGGTTATTTATTGTACCAGATCCTTCACGTATTTGGCGTCGGTATCCGATGGATACGTACCGACCTCGCCGGTGTGGTCGGCCATCAAGTCCGGGCCTATCTATTATGGAAGCATTTTTATTTGAAATTTTCACTGGTTTAAACAATTGGGTTAAATTCATCATTACCTCCGGAAAATCATCTAAATATCTTCGTACCCTTGCAAATGGCCAACATACTTGCAATGACATGGCTTTATGCTCCCTCCACTTCACCAGTGTATAATTTCTCTTGAAAGCCGTGCTCCGTATCCTTCATGGGTCTGAACAATTTGGATCAAAGCATTATAACTTTCGGCACCTCTGAAAAAACAATTCCCCTCCGTGCAAGTGCTCAACTTACTTGCGATCTCATGGCGTTATGCTCCTTCCACCTCGCCAGTGGATTACTTCTTCCTGCTACTTCACCCAAATCGCCGGTGTGGTAGGAAGAATTGCTACCTTCCGTATGTATGCTATCTGTGGTCTGGACTACCACGCTCGGCCCTACCTACTTCCAAAGGCTACAGCAAGCTCCTCGAGCGCTGGAAACATCATCTTCATGCAAACGCCACACTTAGATGCAATGGTTACCTACCGTCGACCTATCAGAGACACATACTTGACCCGTGGGCTATCTGCTAAGACAAGGATAGTGCTTATTGTTTGAGCTCCATACTCACCTGAACAACGCAGCACCGCAATTTGTACAGCTTATCACCGAACAGTACCGCTGTTCACAATCGTTCCTGATGAGTCCAGACTAGGCCTTCCGTGCTGCCCGATAGTCGCAGACCTAGCAGGGTACTTTAAAGATGGCGACGTTGGTTGATTGCTCAGACTGAAGTCAAACAATTGACCACTAGACTGTCATTCTAACCCGCTATACCTCCAAAAATGTGTTTTAGTGTGCCAAAAAGCTATCAACCGCTTGCCACCGATTCGAATGCTTGTAAATTCGGTTAACGAAATGCTAAATTTGGTAAATTAACAAGACAAAAAATATCCACTCAAGTATGTGCAATATTGCACAGTGTGCGCATTGTAATGCTAAAAGTCAAATTTAGTTCGCCTGTTTTCATGGATGCTGTATTTAACTAATTCGCAGTCTTGGAAGTCCGTAAAAACGTTGGATTTCCGCCAGTTATATCCTAAAAGCTAACCTTTTAGACAAGTTTGTCGTCACGTGCGTCAGTTAATAGTCCGTGGGTTATCTTTTATGCATCTTCTCGGCGTCCTGTCTAGATGTTGTTAGACGCAAAACTGAACACAGACGAGGTGTGCAGCAAAACGGTTTTGAAATGAATGCAAACTAGTGCCCAGTCAATCAGCTGTGCACGCTTTTTTGCTAAAGTGCCAATATCCAACTCGCTTACCTATGTGGCTACGTATCGATGGTTAAACATCCAAGGGCGTAATGCATGCAGCTATATTTGCATTAAACATGCATCACACTAATGCAATATTGGTAACCAAATTAGAAATTATTCACTACAAGTTATAAAATATAAGCATACTATTTCTGAGCCCATTTATTAAAAATGTTTGCTGTGTACTGAGAGCCTCGTCCTGGACTACTTACTTAGTCTCCTATTGTACCGATATTTTTAGCCTCGGAATTTTAATGTGAAACGCATTATTAATATGATAAAATATGTAACACTAGGGGTTTGTGAGTTTCGTAGCAGTTGATACACCATAGCAGACATAGTTAAGTGGCTTCTTTAACAGCAAAGATTTGTGAAATCATAGGAAACTTATGCAGAAATATGGTATCTATGAATTATCATTTAATCCATACAAATGGACAGTGAGCCCTTCCATTGAAGCGTGCTTTGGCCACTGGCCGTGAAGTAAACAGAGATGAAGATAAATGCCTTTATATGTCTATGGATGTTGTTAACTAATGTTCTAAATCCTTATCGGCGCTGTTTAGTGCGTAAAGTCCTTCTTTTTAACCGCAATGTCTGTCAGCGCGAGTGGTATTTAGAGCACCATGATTGATGAATAATTCCTCACTGTGGTAGTACGTACTTGCAAGTGTGTAATCGAGTACCGCGTAACGTTGACGGAATTTGCATCCCTTCCGCGAAAGCAGCGAAAACGTGTGCCGTCGTGTGAGTGTTGTAACGCTCTGAATGACCAGACTTTTGGCCATCAGCAGTCTACATGTACACCATGTGGACGACATTTTGATCACCCAAATTATTTTCCAAAGCACCCTGAAATTCAGAAACGAGGATTTCGTGGTTAAATTATCATAAACATGAAGCGGAAAACTACCTACTAATTGTAATTACGCAATGCAGTAGCCGTAAAGCCGAACCCTAAATGATTGTGAATGACCAAACCTCGTCCAAACGTAACTAATTTAGGATGACTTTTAGTCAAACAGCATGCTTTATCTGATGCTATCTCACCATATATCATGAGTGCGCTGCTGTCGGAGCCTTTATACTATAAGCACAATCCTCGGAGTCAAATGATAATACAACGCACTTGGGTCCTATTACATCGACAATAAATGTGCCACTGATGGAGCCTATATACAACGGGCGCGAGCATGGGAGCCGTGTGCTATGACAACCCATCTGGGTCCTATTACACTGACAGCCAAGGTGCCGCTAGTCCAGTTCATTGTTAAAAATGCTTTAATCCTAAAGGAGCTCAGAAACCGCAATAACAACGGTGCATTGTATTTAACAGAAAGCAGCGAGAAAAGGTTCAGCGTAGTTCAGTATATTCGGGCCTTGGACGCGCATGTCCCACGCATAGTATCATTACACAAAGTCGTATTCATCGGCTGAAATATAATAGTAGTGAGAACGTATAGCCTACCGTCAAGTAATTGAATGAGAGATTTTATCTGAACAAGTTTTTTCCTTCTCAGCGTTTTCTTTACTGGGATAGCATCCATGTCGACGCTACAATAAAGTGAAAATAGGAGTTTATATTGCACCTAATAGCTTACTTTGTCACCCCATTCTGCATAATACCTCTGGTTGAGGGGAACTCGACGGCTCCCTTTCGACAACCTACTGCTGAAAGGTAAGGAAAAGATCACCAGTACCAAGTGCCCGTGCAATACGGTGAGTTACAATTTGTTGACTTGTACTCGGATCGGCGGTAATCTCATCACTGAAGGAACGCATCGTCTGTCAGACGGCGATGGATGGGGTGTCGCTCAAAAAGAAAGCAGTTAACTGGGTGCTTGTGAAACAGCTCTGAGGTTGTGACTTTCAGATTGCGTCCCGTTCTAATGAGGTCAACACGAGCGTTGTAGTTAGTATCTCGTTAGCTGAAAGCTTTAGAATAATAGAAGTGAAACCCTACTAAACAGTCTCCTTCGTGTACTTATTGACTTGCGACGTGCGCAGCGGCACATCGATAAATCACCCTGTCGTACTTCCCCCGTGACACGTTACACTTTCTGCTGCTGTAGCATACAAAATTGACGTAATGAAGAAGCACAAAGTCTGAAAACAAACTATTAAACTCATCAAAACTGTCAAAAGAACGACAAAGGAAGCTTCTCCGGAAATCAGCTTCCATGGCGTAAGGATACAAAAATACTGTTAGTGCCACGTATCTGGTTTCCGAAACATTTAAACGATGGCAATATCACATTGGCACAGAATTAACTAAAACTTCAAAGGAAGAAAGATAATCTGGAATCATGCCGTAAAATGACAGTAAACTGTTGATTACCCAGTGGGTTTCAAAGAGCCTTCCGTTGAGCCAACAGAAAATCGGGTGTCCCATGACTGCAATTAGCTGCTCGGCATATCGGTCCTACAAAAGCCTTAGTATTTCTGTTATATACATTATGCTCAACGACAGTGTTCCAGGACGTGGTGGGTTATCGCTTGGCAGGCGTTTTCCCTATAAAAGCTACAAATGTCTGTTTAACGGCACTGCAACTTGGCGGATGTGACCCGCCACCGAAATAAAGTCCCTGCTCACTGCATCACACGAAGAATGCTCTCAATACCCAAAATTTGCGAACACGTATTTATCAAACCCTATCAGACTTCTACGCCTATTTACAAACGGAGATCAATCTCCGGAGCCATTCGAACCAACACTGAGCACTTTCCTAACAGAAACACTTGGTGCTTTTACAGCGTTTTGCGCCACCTTACTCTCTGACATCACCGCTCAAGCTCTTTATCTCTGCATAATTTCTGTGCAAACTTATGTGCAATTTTCTAGCCCTGTATTTTGACAACATGGATCGCTCTTGTGTGTATACACGAGCTTTTAGTGTTTCTATGGTTCTGTCAACAACTTGATCATGCCTGTACTAGTGTGTCTTGTTTCGTCGAGAATATAATTATTTATTTATTTACAGAATGTGACAGAGACATTACGCGCATGATGAAAGCATAAATTGCTGGCAATTTGGATGGTTGCGAGCGATACAGCATCACAAACCTAGAGGAAGCCATTTGAGATGAAGCAGAGCTGAGCCACAGGATAGGATGAACATGAAAATCCGCTCGGTTGAGAACACTGTGGCTTTACAATCTAGATGGTAGCCAGTTACGGTAATATGATTAACTAGAAACTGGTGCTTTGAGTTAGGCTGAAGTGGAGGTTTGATTGAAAAATGCAGCATGCAGGATCTGGTGGCTGATACTTATGTGATGAAGGACAGATGAGTATTCAGGATGTGATGAGGGGATAAGGACAGTGGTGATCGTATGCACCACGGCAGCTCACTTCTAATGAAAGCCTATACGGATGAAACAGCGATGTGGGTTGTTGAAAGAAGCAGGCTGATAGTAATATATTCAGCGTCCAGAAGAAGATATTGTGGAAGTGCAAGGAAGATGATCATAGGTGGTCAGTTCCTATTTCAGAATACTCGTTGCGCTTTCGCGTAGTACGAGGCGAACATGGTGCAAGCATAGAGGAGCCGCATTGAACGGTAGCAAATCGTAGTCAGCGTCTGATCATGGCAGGCCCAGCCTCGAAAACTTCCTTGCTGCTATCCTGCTGCAATGCAGCGCAATTGCTTTGTCTTTAGGGTAAGGTAAGGCTGACGACTTGGAGAAAAAGTAAGACTCGGTTTTTAGCGGTATTATTACTTATCCGGAACTACCGGGCTTCTGCTGCGAAGACATTCGAATAAAGCATAAATAACTAAAGGCATATTGCTAGAGTTGCTGGATGCTGTGTCCGCAATGGATCAGATCAATATTTACACAAATCCCGTGCACTTTTTGCAATTGCAAATGCACAGGTCATATTTTATTTATCTTGAAGTTCATCCGGCTCCTTCAGGCGATCTTTTTACTCCCTAAGTTATTTGTGGCGAGAAGCCGTGCAGAGTCGCAGTTGTGTAATATTCTTTGCAAACGGAATCCAAATATTCGCGAACTTCACCCTAAACTCTTTGGACTACTTCAGCAAGCACAGTCGTCCCATTCAAGGTAAGTACATGAAAAGCATCAGAAACAAACAAGAAACTTTAAAAATAAATTCTAACATGCCAATAAAAATGCAACGCGTTTTTAAGAGACATAATAAAACGGCGCGCTTAACTAGAAAAATATGAATTGCCTAATATATACCCGAGCGTTCTTACGCCGAATTTGATCCATATGGCCAAACTTCAAACTGAATAAACCGTAGCACAAAAGAACAACCTTTTCCAGGCAAGATTGTTGCGAAACTTAAAGCAAGTATAAACTAATATAAGCAAGCTTTATCCGCCAATTACGGCAAACGTAAAAGCAATGTGATACGTGCGGTAGTTCGCGAATTATTTGCAATTGCAGGACCATCTACGAGTAACGCCATTACTTGGTATCGTTGAAGCTGGCTTTCTGCTTTTCAAGCAGATCTTAAAACAATAAAAATGTAAGCGGCGCCGAAGCGGCATAAGTTTTAAGTACGCACAACTATGTAGAATTGTCCCATACAGCTTGAAATACCTCGCAGTAGCTAGGTACGACGTTGCTGGCCGAAAAGCAAACTGTTCCGGCACACAGAGAAAATTTGGGCAAATAAGCGATAATATTTCACGTGAGCGATAGGGATCTAGTAAGGAATGTTATATGTGCAAGCAATTTCATGACAGAATTCAGAAGTCTCCTGTACCGTTTTCAGAGGATACTGAGCCACATGAACCATTAAATGTAAATGTACAATTCAATATTTTTCCCTTCTAAGTTGTTGCGGTTACACCAAGACCTAATAGGCCAAGTCTAACTAGATAAGGCAGGAGACCTTCCGGAACATTTGAAACTTGTTGGTTTTCATAACGCACATTTTACCTGGATGTATATGACATGTTTTATCCCTTAGAGCCTATATTCTTTATCCCTAAGGCTATGTTAGCAATGCCAGCGAGTTCCAGTATCCGGATAATAATAATAAGGAAACGAGTATCGTAAAAATTAGCAAAATGCTGCGGGGCATAAAACTGATTGAGGTCTGGGCTGCTGTGATATTAACAACTCTGCTTCTAGGGGTTAATGTACGTCGTGTATCGTTACACACTATTGTGTACCGCTTTTCTTTATTTTGAGCCATTTCTCTCCCATTTGAAGGTCTGAGGCGTGCACCAGCGTCGTAAGGCAATGATGCAATGCCAAATGGGACTAGGATATATAATAATCTGTTACGTGGTAGTTATTCTGTTGAGAGCTTTGACGGCACTTATGCAAAGCATGATAGCACAACTCACGAGCATAAAAATACGCATCAACGGATTGAGCTGGTTGTTCACCCACTTTGGAGCGTAGCCCTTAGCAGGAGCCCAGAGATCGGTTTAGAAGATAGATCGGGTTGCATGTAAACTTTCATTGGTACCGTAAACCATTCCGTTGCCAAGCTATAAAATAGCGACATCGTTGCTGGTCCAGCCAGGGGACAGAGAATACACAGCACATAAGACAATTGCGTGCTGCAACCAAAATCAGAGCCAAGCTAAAATGGCGATGATCAAGTAAAGTATTCGAACTGAACACTCTGTTTAACAAACCATACCGGTCACCTAGTTGTAAAATGAAGTACGTTTAGCTAGCATTTTACGCAAGCAAACCAGGGAAGCGCCAGAAGGCTGAGCAGCTCTTCCATAGAAGGGAATGTAAGCAGTTCTTCGATGTACTTGTGGACCGTCTTTCGCTGGACGGTTATTTGCGAGACCACGTTGTGAAACCTGATGCAGCTACTGGGGAAGAACCATGCAACCGAACCCTAGCAGGCTCTCACCCGTGTCCTCACTATGGTGTCCAACGGGTAAAATTTTTATGGAAGCAGAGGTTACAAAGTCCGCGTAGCTGGTTGAGCAGCTAGTTCGGTTTATTTTCAAATGACGTGCGAGGACCTAGCAAAATATGAACGCAAGTTGCAACCAACCGACGGTGTAGATGGAAGGCAATATGAGAAAGAGCAGCGCAAATGCACAGCAATACACAAAAGAGTGCAAAATAAAATACGTCCAATGCTGTTGTTGGGCTTTCCAAAGGTTTTGCTCTTTTTGTGAGTTTTAATACGTTATGGCCTTCTGTTAGGATTTGGAACACGTTTAGTAAGCATGAAAATTTGCGCAGCACGTTCTATGTACGATAGCATGCGCTAACAAAGTCCAAAAAGCGAACTGGAGGTTTGAACTTCCGACCGCGTTGATCCATAGTAGAGATAGTAGAAGTGCTTGCGGTTGAGGTTGCAGATTCTGCTGGAGCGAACTGACTGGTCGGAGGTTCCGGTGTTAGCTGTGACGGCGCACGCTGTGAAGGTGTTCGGTGCACCGGAGCACCAGGGTCGTCGAGGAATGCTGGTTTGTGTGCATCGATGTTCATCGTCTCAGTCTTATCATTTTAGTCAGCGACAAACATTTTTCTATTCTGTTAACGACACATACGGGCCAGAATAATGAGGTTGTAGTGGCCGGCGAACGTTGTTAGTGCGAATGAACATGTGAGCGCCAGTGGCAAGGCATTCGTTCACGTTCGTACGCGGGCTCTATGAGCTAGGTTGCACAGGCTGAAGCTGTGGTAGGTGCTGGGATAGACGCGCTGCGTAGAGGTCATAATTAAAAATAAAAAATAAAAGGTTTATTCTCGATAAAACGAGGCCCACCGATGCAGGCGCGATCAAATATTTATAAAAACAAGCTGCTTTGAAACAGTAAAACCTTTTTATGGAAGGTAGAACCGAAAGCTTCGTAGTTCAACTGGGTGAGCATTTGGTCAGGTAATTGACCGACCAAGGATGATGACGGCGACAAGCCCGTAAAAATAAGCCATAAATGTCCTGTCAATATACAAGTTCGGCGTGATTTTGTCATGTAGTAATCAAATAGCACAAGTGCCAAAGTAAGAGTTCGGTGCAGTCGGCGTCCATTACAAACTCGGAATGTTCCGTGCTCCATCAAAACATTCTGCATAGCAATATCGCTTGCACAGGTTGTATATAGAACCCTGCTGACTGAGTCAGTATGAAATGTTCGACTGTGACATTAGTTAGTGCTGAGTCACATTTGCCACCTTGCAGTGTTTTTACGCCGTCATTTTTGGTTTTTAAAAAGAAAACACTTGCCAGGCAAAAAGGCACCACGTCCTGGAACGATGCCTTAGGCTCTCTGGAACATTATTGCAAGCCGGCAATGCATCGTACAGCTTGATATTGCACTCCATTATTCGAAGTCGCTTGACGGCCTAATTTTTCCGTTGGTTGACCAATTGGCATGGCAAATGATCCGGCAGTAGTCACTGAAACCGGTCAAAGATGCGATAGGGTCTTGGCCTCAAAAGATAAGTAATGCGGGTGAGTCAAAATATTGTTAATAGAGGCTGGCTTGATCTGTTATATGATTATCCGGTTGCGCAGGTTGTGTTAAGCTATTTTAGAGGGTTGCCTATTCCGGGAGCCCAGAGAGCGATTCCAGAAGACAGATCGAGTTGCAGGGAAAATTTTATTGTTTCAGCAAAAGATTCCCTGTTAGCTAGCTATAAAAGAACGACACTGTGGACGTTCTAGCTAGGGGAACGGATCAAGCGCAGCACACAGAGCAGTTGCGCGTTGCAATCGAAGCGAGCGCCAAGCAAAAATGGCGATGAGCAAGTAAAGCTTTTGAACTCAGCAAGCAGTTCAACAAACCACACCGGCTGCCTAAGTGTACAATTATAGAATTTTGGTTAGAATTTTACACAAGCAAACCGGAGAATCTCCAGACTGCTACACTATCCACGCTGGAGATATAGTGGGGATGGTGAGCGTAGTTGCTCCTCGGGATTGAATAGGTCCGTAACAAGTGAAAATGTCATTACTTTGTCCAACACCAGTCCGGTACGAATTTCTTAGTCCGCAAAATAGTAGCAGAATTCCTTCTTACGTAAATACTACTTTGTAAGATTTCCACCATGGTCAAAGGAAAACTCTATGAAAAGCCATCGAAACAGCTGCAGGTAAATGGATATAATAATTTTCTTGTAGAAATGAAAGGGACTGAACCCATTTGTTCGAGCGCTATTGAGGAGCATCCAAGCAGTTCATGAAATGCCATGGAAAAAACCAGTTGAATACAGAAATAGAACGTTCTTTCAAGGATGTAAAGCACATAAACCAAGTTTTTGAACGCCGGTGCGAGTAAGCAAATTTGACCGTGACGGTGAAGATAATCATGACAGTATTGTCCATCTTTCGTTACGAAACAAAAGCTACATGCAAACCCTGTTCCAGAAGAGTTAATTGTGATAGTGTGAGTACGAGGCGAGCTAAATCCATTTATTTAGACCCTGTAAAATGAGGTCTCAGAATGGCGAAAAGAGCCCCATTTGGAACGATGAGTGGGTTCTTCATATTCCAGAGAAAGGACCAAGTGCTTGCTCCAGCTGGCTTTGGAGCATGGGTCAGCCAGTCCCAGTGGATTAACCTGCTTTTATAAACCGATGTAACTGTGGAAATCTCGGGAACAAATGGGCAACGGACAAGGGGCAGTCAAACAGATAGACAGCAACGTATACAGAAGCGCTATTAAAAGACTGCTGGCATGCAACCGTGCCTATCATATTCTAAAACCTATGCAATTTTGTTCAGTGTACATGATTCGCAAGCGCCTTCTTTACATCACGGCACTGGTGTGGTTCATGGTGCAACCGCTACGTAGGAAGAAGCTTCTACACATGCAGGGTCAAAAGACCTATATAACATAGCTTGGTTACGAAGTTGAGTGGATAATACGGTGTTTGAATAGAAACCTAAACAAACCGATGATGATGACAGCAGTTCGAATGCGAGAGGTAGCTTAGGTAAAACTAAGACCAACTAGCTTGAGATGGAAGGCGAGAGCAACCAATCGGTAAAGCAACGTTCCAAGAGGAAAAGTAAATGCAGAGAATCAAAGAGAAACAGGTGAATGCAGAGGGCAGGGCGAAGCGTGATCAGTGAGGATAATTATGCTGCAACACTCATAATTCCCTAGCCTTAAAGGCATCAGAATCTAATGAAAAGGGTTAGTGGAGACCAAATGTGCCATGATTTGGAGGTCGTTTGCTCGGTTACTGTCAGACTGCTAGGCAGGTGTGAACACGAGGGAAAGAGCAGACCCCTAGGAATATAGATAATGTGAGCATAATACTAGAAGTAATAGCTAACAAACACGTAGCAATAATGGGAGTACCGCCAGAAAGTCGGAGCGAGGTCAGAGCGGAGGAGACCATCCGCACGAGCATCACTTAGTTGGGCGCAATGAGAGTAAGCCGTACAACCGAGGTGGAAAGTAAAAGGGTGTGCAATATAAGAGATGGCCATGACTAAAAGGAAAATAAGAGCAACTGGGATTTAGACTTAAGTGGAAGAGAGCCAAGCAGCTGCAAATCCATGATTAGGGATGGCACGGAGTCCGGTAGTAGTGGCATGGCATAATACTGTTAAGCTAAGTCTAGTTTAGTCCGCCCACGGAGGTTGAGTCCTAAAATGTGGGGAGGGTCAGCGGAACTAGAAAGGTTAAATATCAAATGGCCTATGTTATATAGGGGTGATTAATTCCGGCAATACTCGTGAAGTGAGGGAGACCGACAGACGAGACTTGATTAGTCGGGGAACTGAGATTGAGTCTTACACATAAGATGGAAAGAGATAATAGCATTAGCAGAAACGGGTAGGAAGAGAGAGAAGTGGCTGTGTTGACATTAAATGAGCCTGTCCAGCAGACCCAGTGATAGAAACATAGCATTGCGTCCTTAGTGTCTAGACTGTCAACATCTTAGCAGTCTGGGAGAATTTACGGGGAAGCAGACTGCTCAGATGACGCTACGTTAGGGTGCAGCACTGGATTTAGCTTCTTGATTTAAGAGTAGTTGAAAACAGAGAGCGCAGCAAGTAAATGACAGAGACGGGATGGAAAAGCTTTACTGCTAAAGCGTGAAGAAGGTAACATGGCTCTCGTGTGAAGGGGTATAGAACCTTTGGTCTTCTGAACAAGGGCCGGTGAGGTCACATTAGACTGAGAGCAGGAAACCGGTCAGCTGAGACTGGATTAGTCGGCACTTTGAGCATAACTCGTACAGCTAAGGTGGGAAGACAAATAAAAATGGTCAGCCGAGGTGGACAGTTTTGGTATGGAATCGGCCATATGTATTTAGGGTAAGCAAGTCAGGCGAGTGTGCAATGTGTGAGAAGTTGTGTCTTGGTGTTGCAGCACCACAGATGTTTGCACTTCGATAGTGTGGAAACAGTCAAAGCGGCGAATAGAGCAGGGCGCTGAGAGCTCACTTTCCGGTTGGGGAACAAATAAAGACATAGCGCGCGCTAAAGAGAGGTCAGATTTGAAATAGGAAACGCTTAAAGCTAAAAACTCGGAAACTTAACCTGGCTCTCTAGGGAATTAAGACAGAGCGATCAGCCTTCCGAGCAATGGCCGGCAACGACACAAAGTCGGCGAGGAGACAGATCAGAAGAGACGGGATTAGTTGGCGCATTTAGATTGAGTTGTACAGTTAATTTGGGAAGGTAACTGGAGTGGGTCAGTAGAATTGGACCGGTCAGAGATAGAAGTGGCTATATTAACATAGGGTGAACATGTCCAGCAGGCAGTCGAGGTGAGGGAGACATTGCTTTGGATCTATAGAGCTTAGACCATTAGCATCCAGGCGATCTGGAAGACGTCACAGAGAGGCAGACTGATCAGATAAGGCTAGCCTAGGGCAGGGCACTGAGATTTGGTCATCCGATTGAATAAGGGTTGAAAACATAGACCGCAGCACTGAAAAGATAAGGTCGGGATGGAAAAGGGTTACTGCTTAAGTGTGCAGATGCCAACGTGGCTATCGTGTGAAGGTGTGTGGAGCGTTCAGTCTTCCGAACATTGGCCTGTAATGTCACTGTAGGCCGAAAAATGTCGGTGGGCAGGAGACCGATCAAACGAGACTGGAATAGTAGGCGCGCTGAAATTGAGCAGTATAGTTAAATTTGGAGGACAAACGGCAAGAAAAAAGAGTTGGACAGGTAAGAGATGAAAGTGGCTATAGTTATAAAGGGTGAACAAGTCCAGCAGGCTGTCAGGATGAGGGAGATATAGCTCTGAGGCTACGAAGCCTAGGCCGTTTAAATCTCGGTAGTTTGGAAGAAGACAAAGAAATCAGACTGCTCAGATGAGCCTATGGTAGGGCAGAGCTTTGAGAGTTGGTTATCCGCTTGAAAAATGTTTGCAAGCAGCTCGTTTAGTCTTCCGGACAGTGGCAGGTAATGTCACAGTAGTCTGAGAGAACTCGGAGAACGGGAGGCCGATCAAATGCCTTTGATGACACAAGTTCACCAGGCAAGTGTTGTGTGCGGCCAATGACCAGCGAAGAATAAGCGGCATGCAATGCAGCTTTAATCGTGTTTCCTAAGCCAAAAATAGCAAGTGGAAGTGCTTCGCACCAGAATATGCTTGATTAAGCACAGATGCCTTCAGTTATCGGTGGAACGTTTCAACCGTCTCGTTAGCTGCGGGGTAGTGTGCGGCGGTTCGGTTGTGTTGGTAACCACGTCCTTTGAAAATTTTGCTGAAGGATACGTTTGTGTGCTCCGCTGTCGGTGATGACTACGTTTGAATAATCAAATTGAGCTACCCAGCGTTTAAGGAAGGCTTGTGCAGCGGTATACGATGAGCACCTGGCTATTGGAACCGTCTCTGGCCAACGAGTGAATCGGTCGACACAACCCAGGAGATACATGTAGCCTTTGCTTGGTAGCAACGGTCCGACTATATCGACATGGACTAGTGCAAAGCGATAGTTAAGAGTGTGGAAGGCACCAAGTGTGCTTTTGGTGTGGCTGTACGCCTTGGCGCGCTGCCACTCTAAGCCTGCGTGTGCTCAAAGGCGAATATGGCGGTTGACATTGGGCTATACAAATCCTTCGTTTGCGCGTTACTGTGAACTACGTATGTCGGAATGAGACAGTTTGTGCAATGCATTGAAAACAAGCCGGCGCATCTTCGTAGTAACTAGGGCAGGGCTCAGTTTGTGAGACGGCACAATGAATAGTCACCTCGGCTGAAGCTAGCGGGACTTCGTGTAGTTTCAAAGAGGGGTTGCGTCGTAGCTTGTCTACGTCTGGATCAGCTTGTTGGGCAGCAGCCCTAGCGGCGAGGTCAAGGTTGACGTCAGGCGATAAGCTGATCTGATGTTTGCGTGAAACTGTATCCGCGACAGGATTGGGAGCACCTGAGACATGTACGGCTGCCGTAAACCGAGAAACATAGTCTAGGTGTCTAGTTTCCCGCGGAGAATATTTGTTTATTGTGCCAGTGATTGCTTACATCAACGGCATATGCTCTATGAAGACGGCGTATTGTCGACCTATGTGGTAGGGACTGCAATACCTCATACCTAGGTAGGTAGCGAGTAGCTCCATACCGAAGGTGCTGTAAGGCGATTCGGCGCATTGTAAACATTGCGCGACAAAACCTATAGGCAGCTAACGCTTGGCTATGTGTTCCTGAAGAACCACACCAATGGCAGTGTGGTGCGTCATTTGTCAAAGAGAATGGTACTGATTGGTCCGAAATGGCGATAAGGGCTATTTTAACGACATTGGCTTTGAGCTTCTCAAAGGCCAGCGTAGCTTCGTCTGGAAAATAAAAAAGCCGCTGAATACAGCGGGGCATGTCAGCTATTGATTGCATTACGCTCGCGCAGTTGGTGGTAAAACGTCCGTAGTAGATGACCAGGTCAAAGCATCGGCGTAGCTGTTTAAAGGAACTATGAGCAAGATAGTTCTTCAGTGTCTGGAGTTTGTCTGGCAGTGCTTCCTTGACAGAAAACGATATTCTGGGGCCAAGGAATTTAATGATGCTTCGGCTAAGTTAGCGTTTGGCTAGGTTTACAGCCAAGTTGCGTCAAGCTTTGTAATAGATGGTAGAGATGCTGAAACTGTTAATTTGCAGGAGTGCTGGCGATGAGAAGGTCATCTAAAAAGGATAAAAGATTTCGAGTTCTCGCGTTACCCAATACATGAAAGCTTGAAATGCTTGATCAGCGTCGCTAAAGCCGAGAGGCGTGCCAAGTTACTCGAATAGGCTGAAGAGCTTAATGATTTCTGTTTTGGCAATATGGCCTGGGGCCAAAGGTAGTTGGTGGTAAGCGCAAAATAGGTCGATTTTGCTAAGTTGGACTTACCAACTATAGCTGAGGTTAAGTAGTGCATGTGAAGAACCTGCTATTTATCCGGGAGGATACAAATGTTAACTGCCCCGTAGTCACCACAGGGGCACCAGGCACCGGATTCTTTGGCAACCTGTGTACTTGTGATGCTTCTGAGCTCTTGGACGGACGGATTATTCTTAGTTAGAGCATATGCTCGTATTTCGCCTTAGCAGCTTTGCGATCGTTCCGGGCCAGTCGGCCAATGAGTCAAATCAGGTTGACCCTTAGTGCAAATCTTGTGCTTGACGCTTAACGTCACAGGAGGCAAATCGTTCGGATCGCGAAAGTGTGTGGGCCGCTTGCTTTTAAAAGTCTATATAAAGCTGTGAGGCTTGAGGCAGGATATGAAATGAAGTGACATCGGGCAAGTTGGCGCTGGTCCCGAGAATACTGAGCTATGTCTTAGAGTCATTAAGCTTCTTCCTTTTAGCGTCGACAAGGAGGTCGAAGCGTGGAATAAAGTCTAGGCTTATAAGGGCGAAAGGCACGGCTGCTATTAACTGCCAGCCGAAGGTTAGCCGAAGGTGTAGTTTGATCATTAACAGCCTTTTGCCGACACTTGCCCTTGGTGTGCCATTAGCAGGTAGCTTGGTCGGCGAGGGTGAAAAGACCTCATTTGAGCTATGGAGTATAACGCTAAGTTTGACTCGATTGGTGCCTAGGAGCTCGGTACCGGAAGTTAAGTCACTAACGCGGGTTAGGCGACTTTGGTGTTGGTTGGTTGCGTCCGTCGTTCATAAAAGTCAGCCAAGAACTATCTCTGCTGCTCGGCAAAGTTGCGAGGCCTTATACACTTACGTGTACCAATAGTGAGCTTGTCTGCTACTGGAACTGGTGCGTTTTGTGGCCTACAGCGACGACAGCTCATAGCGGGCTGTTGGACTTGCCGGCTAGGTGTCGCAACATATGATGCAGGACTTCTATAGTTACCTGTAGGTTAGTGATTTAAGTGCTCTAGAACTCAACGGATTTAACCTTCCTGGCGTCAGATAGTAGTCGTGATCGTTGGCTGACGCGATCTGTTAAATCGGATAGTTGGGTGGACAAAATGGAGCCCATGGTTACTAGAATTGCTTACGCCTTTTCCGGTATCCTCAATAGCCACAGTACGCGAAGTAAAGTCTAGTCTATGTTTGATGAACCAGGGCGGTGCTACATCACTCGCAGCAGGGTGGAAGACAGCTTTTTGCTTAACTGCAGATTCCTGTAAAGTTGCCGTAGGCGGAGTCTCGGAGGGCATGTAGCGCTAAATAGTGGCCTCTTTGAGGGCCTCAAAGCAGGTTTCCGTCTGTAAAATGATAATGTCAACGACCTGCGTGAACATTTCAAGTTCAATTGTTCCGTTCACGTCAGGGTCGCCAATTTAGGCAGCAGACCTTAGCAGGAACCAGAAGAATGATTCAGAAGACCGATGGGGTCGCCGTGTTGTGTTCAAATACTTTTCATTTTTGTTGCCCTGGATTCGCTTTTCCCACTCCCACTTCTATTTAGCACTCGGTAGCCTATCATGTGCTCTTGCATTTGATTGGTTGCAATTCGAACCTGTATACATTCTTCCCGGTGCTGCTCTTGTCTACTACTTTTTCGGGATACAATAAATTGGCATCGCGTGTTACCGATGCCCTTGCGTGCTACTGCGCCTTCACCGTTCTGGATTGACACCTCGGGCGCCCCAAATGCAAAAGGCTGGGAAGACTAGAAACTTAGTTTTTAAGATTATATTTCTGTGCTACCAGTTCTCAATCCATCCGTGACGCTGGAAACGTAGGTGATTTTAAAGCTTCTGCACTTGCACCTCGGCCCAGTAGGTCGACGTATATTTGATAACCTTAGCCTGTTAAAGAAACTTACGTTGACAGAGGCCCTATCAACCCGCGATACATATTGGGGTGTTTGAATGAAGACCCATACTTCTCGGTACAATTTTTCGCAGCTGTAATAATCACCTGGTGGATCAGCGGATGCCTGCATTTTCCACTCTGATTTTTTGTTCGAAAATGTTACTGCAATAGTATTCTTAAGGAAAACGTGAAAGAAACTATGCTAAAGCAAAAATTTATTTCTGTTCTCACGGATTCTCGGATTAGAAAGACGCACAATTGAAAAAGCAGGTAAGCTTAAATGGGACAGGGCCTGTGAGGTGGCCAGCTCGAAGGTTGCAGTCACGGAAGGAAACGAAATTTTCCTCTTTAATACATAAACGACTGAAACAGTCCTTTCGTAGTTTTCACGCGCTCCGCAGCGCTCCTCAGTTAGAAATGCCATATGGTTGTAAAAATTCTGTACATCGCGCAAATGAAACGTTACGTCCTGCAGAGTAGAAACTACAAGAGTTGCGCTAAGGCCGGTATTTAACTCGTTTTTGTCGTTTCCCTGTTGTTTTTTAGTTGCTTCTACAACTGACTCTAGAGCTTCCTCGGCCACCACTGAACAATCCCTATATGTCCATAATAAATAATCACATCCACTTTCGTCTCTAACTCAAAAACACAAGCTGACTTCGCCAGGTATTGGTCGTGCGTTTCTAAAGCAAGAAACAAAGCTATTTGTCTGAAACGCATTTGATTCCGCGACACCAATCACAGTGCTACATAGATTTTACAAACATCTTTTTGGTTAGTTAACAGTACATTCGTCTGCTTACACTTTTAGCAGCTTCTCCAATGGTGCATTCCATATAGTCGTTTTGTCATGATTTCAGTGTTGCTTATAAACAGCGTGAAGCGTATAGTTGAAGGTTGTCTTTAAAATTGATAATAAGCCACTATTTGATGGTATTGCCACGGTCTTGTTAGGCGGTTCACCATGCGTCAGTCGGACAACCAGTACCAGCGTCAGCATTCAGTTGTTACATTCCAGTTAGCCAACTCACTTTGTTCCGGATATTGGTAGTCCCAAAAGCAATGCACCTCATCCGGTTGAGCGGGGATTATAAATTATGCAGCATTTCACAACCTAAGCCTGTAACTCTGGCCAAGCGTCGGTCGTTGGCGCAAGCTTTGGAAATGGTGGGCACGGAAGGCTTGATAAAACCCACACTGTGTTCTGAATGGGTTCATCCACTAGTTGCCGTTCAAATGAACGATGGCGCTATTCGCCTATGCACCGAGCTTCGAGCGCTTACTGTACATCTACCTGTGGACAATATGCCTATTTCTTCCACGCTGAGGTGCTGGTAGGCTTTTAAACGCCAAACGTTTCTCAGTGCTGGATATTTGCAGTGCATAGTTCCACATGCCACTGACTGCAGATTGCCAATATTTGGCTGCTTTCCTTGCGCAAGACGGTTTGTGTCAATACAAAATTCTGCCAATGGGCCTAAGTAATGCCCCAGCAACTTGTCAGAAATTCATTATCTTTATGAGACCACGACGGATGTGTTGTGGATATGGATGATATTTGTTTTTGGTAATAACCCCACGGAAGATCAGGAGAACCTTCATAATGTGCAGAATATACTGAAGCAACAAATCTTCACCTGAATACCAGCAAATGCCAATTGGCTGCAACCGCCTAGTTTATTGGATATTCAAGTAGAATGCCCATTTGGATATGTTATTTCTACCGCGGTTAGTAAGCCTAATGTGCAGAACACCATAGCTATTCTCCATTGTCCAATACCATGCAATGTTACATGGGTTTGGGTTAGTACATTCGACATTTACCGAATTTCGCCACTGTTGCCAAGCCTTTGCAGGGGTTGACGCGCCAAAACCAGGAGTTTCGTCAGGCTACTGAACAAGACAATGCTTACTTGACCAAACGACCGATGATTGAACCTACTTCCATGGTAGCGCTTCTATGAGTACAGTCCAACTCATGTTTCCGCTGTTCTATTTACATTTTTAATTGGCAATCCCCGAGTTCAACGGTTGGATTAAAGCAAACAGTGAAGAAAACTGCAAGTTACGGTTAGATGGGACAATCAGTTATCGAAACAAAATATGGAATTCCGGTTAAAATTTTTTAAAGAAAAGCAATAATTAGTCGTGCGGTTTGGATGTTGATATACCAAATACCTTGAGTTCATATAATATTTTGCTTGAATTCATATCCTGCAATGTTTGCATGACCTTGATGACCAGCGAACAATAATTTCTACACAGCTGGCGTAACGTGGGGAACAGTTTGTTTCGTCTTAAATTCTTGTCCGCTTTACAACAATTGTTGTTTTATAAACCTTTTTACTTGTACTTCTTCATATTTATGCCCAATGGTTTACAATTTCGTGATCGGACTTTCGAGAAATATATCAAGTAAATTAACATTATGTTTGAATTTTGGTTTGGGTGCAGTTCTGTCCCAGCAGCACGATAGCGAAGAGATGGTGTTTGCTTATGCATCGCGTATCTTGCTAACTACTAAAAGAAATTATTTCACCGGGAGTAAAAGGCCCTCGCATGCCTCTGGGCTTGTGAGAAATGGCACCTTTAATTATTAGGACATCGTTTCACTTTTCAAACGAAACATTCTGCTCTCACAACGCTATTAGGTCGCGGTACCAAATGCCAAAAGCCGGTACGCTTGAGTCGCTCGTACTCACGTTTATTGAAATAGGATTTTGAAATGTACTTGCCAGGATGCTTTAACCAAATTGAACATGCTCTATCGCTACTCCCACTTTTCGACGAAGAGCTAAAGGTGGACTTAGAGGAGAAAACTGATATCGCAGCTCTTAGGCGGAACACCTAAAATGACACTTGACCTGCTGCGAGATCACACCGACAAACATCCTGTCCTAGCGGAGCTTCGGAAATACGCATCCAATTCATGTCCCTGTAGTACCAAGACCCAACCTATGTTACCTCCATACTAAACCCTACAGTAGAGCTTTCTACCGTGAGCAATTGCATTTTTAGAGGAGATCAGTTTGTGGTCCCTGCACCCTTTATTGTTCTAGTGTTGCATGTGCGTATGAAGTTTATCCAGAGATTGGGCAAACAAACGCTCGGATACGACAATTTTATTAGTGGCCAAAGTTGAATTCTAGCGTCGAGGCAGTTATTTGGGAACGTTACGCCTGTCAACAAACCGATAAGAATGCGAGGCCCTTAAACACTTCTGTCCAACCTACCGTGCACCCAGTAAAGTCACGGGCAAAAATTACCATTGATATTATAGATCCGTTTGCCGATCCACCCCCACAGAAGCGGAACGTGCTAGTGGCAATATTTTTCTACAGCGATTAGCTAGAGGCCGTTCTATGCGAGGATGTAACTACAGCCACCACCATTAAGTGGCTCCGTTTTTGTTTGCATGGTGCGGCTTGTTGTAAGCAGCAGTCAGTGTTACCGGCGGAAGTCTGGAGGTAACAAGTATGTTGCGTTCTTAAAGAGCAATGGTAACACACACACACAAAGACTGCATTTTATAATGCTGCAGCGCATAGCCTCCTCGAAAGACTTAATTGTAATTTAAAAGCCCCTGTACAAGTCCTTCGGCTTTCGGGAATACTTTGGGATGATGCTTTGGTCTCTGCATTGGTGGTATACAGAATCACACCACATATTGAAACTCTAACAACCCCTCGGACCCACTACTAGGGCGAACAATATGAACTAAATTAAACGCAACCTTTTAAATCCGAAGAAACCGCTGGGCACAGAGACACGGGTTGTTTAACGGGCTAAATAGCAACGCGTTTTGAGAACGCATCTTTCAATAATTTTTGTTTTTGTGGTACTTCTCATCCTCGTTATACATGTTAGCTGCAGGTGTAAACTACAGCTTTTTTTACCGCAATACAATGGACAAGAAGAAAACAGTGGCACGTCGGCTGAGTCCCCAGTAACGGATGGACGTCGTTCCGGAGAGCTAATAGCCAGCCACCGTGCCGCAAAAACATAAGCTATGCCTATCGTAAGCGACCCAGCTTAGAGGGGGAACCTAAGCAGGAAGGGGAGGGATAAAGTAACTCACCACACAAACACCATTGCGGCTGGCTTCAAGAAATATCAGCAAGTGCGCCCGAGCAAAAGTGCTCGTCGTCCCTCGGAGCCCAGCTAGGCAGTCGGGATGCACCAACCGACGCCAGCTTTGAAGTGAGCAGTTTCATCTCTCGGTCCCAAGTCATCGCTTGGCCTCCTCTCTTTCTGCCCCAACCGCACCCTGGCGCTCAAACCAAGCACATCGCGGGAGTCCGTTTGCTGTTATGCTCAATACGTAGCCCACCCATCGGAGCCTGGTGCGTGGTAAAATTACGCCTAGCCGTTCACTCGCTCTTCCTGCACCAATTACACGACGCCGAACATGCTCCTTGCTCACGCGGTGCTGTTACCAGATACCAGCTAAGCTTAGAAGGCAGCAGTGCTCGAATGTGACGAGCCCCTTTATATCTGTCTACTTAATGGGTCAGACTTAACAACCAAATAGGAGAGTTGAACGGACGGCTGCTTGTGAGGCTGCCCTATTTCTGGAAAGTAGGTAACGTTTTCGGACCGCCGACAAGTGCGGAACCTGTGTGTACGCCAGAAACCTACAACTTGGCTGATGCGACAAAGGTGAATGCAAGTAGGTTGCATACAGCGCTTTTCCAAACTGCGATTACACGGACGAACCACGTATACCAAAACGCTCGGTATAAACTAAAACAAACTTACCACATTCCGCTCGGATACGCCGCCCTGTCTACCGATAGGTTTTAAATGATAACACCAAATGACCATTCTTCAGGGTGCTGGCATTAAATTGGATCTTCCCTGGACATTTATTGCCCATATATTTACGAACAGAAGAGGGGAAATATCGGGTTCAAATATTTTGCCATGTTGTTAACTTCGGTTCGCCTATCCTACTCTCACTTCTGTTTGGCGCTCTTTGACCTAACATGTACCCTTGCATTTGCTTGGTTGCAATTCGAACCTCTATCGACTTATCGGTACTGCGTATGTGTGCGAACAGTTTTCTATTTGCATTTATCTGCGCTACTCTAGTTTGGTGTATTTTTGGCTTACAACTCGGGGAAACTTTCATTGGTACATTAAAATATTCCTTGTTGCCTAGCTATAAAATAACGACACAGTTAACGTTTCAGCTAAGAGAACAGAGATTGCGCAGCACAAAAGTTAGTTGCACGTTGCAATCAAAACAACAGCCAACCTAGAATGGCGATGAGCATGTCAAGCATCCAAACGCAGCTAAAGCGAGAAGCAGGATCGGTACGCTTAAGAACCAAAACGCGAATATAAGGCCAACCTCCGACGAGTGGAAAACACCAAAAGTAACGCTAGAAAAAATTTATTAAGTGGGGCGAAACGCTATCTAATGCTAAAAATAAGGCACTGGAAGATAGCTAGCTAGGGGAAAGGTGTGGTCGCGTGCGCGGAGAGCAAAGATGACCGCGGAGCCGATGAGCGTCGCGCCGTTCGAAGGCGGATGTTATGTTGACTCAAACAAACGCGAGCAACGTTCGAACAGGCGAGCGGCTAATTTGCTATGTACATCGAGAAAATATAATTTTGTGATTTTGTAATATTTTACGCAGCATGCGGCAGCCAAAAAGGGGAATCTCCAGGTCACTACGCAGCAATCAGTACAACTAACCAAACCAGCCACCCAAATGTATAATGAAATACTTTTAGTTAGAATTTTACACAGGCAAACCGGAGAATCTTCAGAATGTTACACCAGTACTACGCATAAAGCATGGTAGGCTTTGGAGCCCCGTATAAGGTAAAATTGCGCACTGAAGGCAAAGATAATGCGGTGGTGGCCAAAGTTTTCTGTATATCCAGCGACCAAAGTTACCGTGGCCTGTCTGAAGCTGGTTTGCTTCCGTGTCATTGAAAAAGAAGCAGGAATAACGATGTTTTACTAGCAAAGCAGTTGAATTCGGGGCTCTGGTTTTATTATGCCTGCTTAATTGTGTTTCTAACTGATGGGCACATGTATAACGTAGCTAAATGCATATGTATATATTTTATTCCCGACGAAGCGAGACACGCCTTTTGGGTGTGATCAACATGTGGCGCCCTTTTCCATGGTAGAATGGGTAACAGGACCAAGCGCAGGCGTAGTACAGATAGAGTCATTTGTGTGAACCCACATGACCCAAAGACTGTATGAAGTCCAACTTCAAAGAATGCGAGACGTAGAGATAAAAATCAGATCATTACTGTGAAGTATGTTCATGAGGAACTAGTCCGATGAGGTTGTGTACACCGTGCTGGTCAGGTGAGCGAAGCATAAGGAAAGAACTGCAAAATTATTTTAAGAATGGTGGCATGTCGCTGATCAAATATGTAGGCGCATTCGTATGACGGCCGATATATGCACAGCATTAGTGAAATTCGGTATCCGTCAACTTGCCGATGCGTGGCTGAGGCAGTGACTTTATGGAGTGGCGAGTCACGTCCGCCTCGTTGCAGTGTTGTTAAGCACACATTTGTGGCTTTTTGTAGAGCGAACGCTTGCCAGACGAAAACCCACCACGTCCTGGAACACAGCCGACTGGTCTTACGACATTGACAAGTTTGCATCTGACCGCTTAGCGGATATTCGCAGTCATGTATCACCTATTTGTTTCCTTTTGTTATGTAGTTGTCACCTTCGTTGTTGCCCGCAAGTACTTGGAACTGTTGAGATCGGACGACTCAGGTGTCAAGTATTGATTTGATTATTTTTCTGGGTACCTTTAGTGCGTCATGATTGCGAAGTGCAGACGATAGGATTGTTTTGTGTTGATTCATTGTCCAGGTCAGCGTCACGGTTATATCCTCAACAGGGTTCCGGGCAGCTAAAGTTATGCTTTTATACCAAGGAAAAAAGGAAAACGGACCAAGAAAACTGCCAATGAAACTGAACAAGAATATATTAGTGTAAAAATGTAAGCTTTGTCTTAAGGTTGTGTTGGTTGAAAGCAATGGAACGGCGGAATATGTTATACATCATATCCGTTGTTCTACATGCAATTACGGGACCCGATATTTGTTGAATGTGAGAGAAAAATGCTGTCCAAATTGGTTTGGCGTACTCAACAGTTGTTCTGTGCAGAAACCGGCAGTATCAGAACTTGTTAACCGATAAATCAGTTGAGAGCTTCGGTAAAGCTTAGTAAGTAGTAAAGTATGTCACTGATGTAGATTGTGCGCTTGGTCGACAGTAATAGAGCTTATAGTTTGAACATGTATAGGAGCCAGTGGAGTTGCTACGCCTGGTTTGAGACTTATGAAAATAATAACGTAACATGTTTAGTAAGCGGGTGCTAGATAAACAGCGGGATGATGGTGTGAGACGGAGTGTCAACGAAGCTGTGACGAGAATAGGGAGCCAATATATCACAGCTGTAGCAAGAAAATGGTTGCAAAGCCAGCTCTGTAAAGACCTGGAATAGCGTGAAAAGATAGGGACTTCTACGGTGTAGCATACAAGTCAAATAGACGGCAGAAAAGGGCGATAGTGGGTGTCGGATTAATTATGAGAAAGAAACTGCCTGCTGTTGTAAGAGGAGGTACCGACTGATAGCTATTTAACATTAAACACAGGAGCGAGAAGAAAAGGGATTGGGTACTATGGCTGTAGTGAGAAAAGATGGTGTTGCCAGCGCTGAAAGTGAACTAATATCAGTATTGTGTGAGTAGCAGCGCCGAAAGAAGTTAGGTGTTTCACTATAAAATGGACATTTATGGTGGTAACGGTCAAGTATACGGCTGGTTAGTAAGTTGCTGGCAGCCTGATTAATTAATAATCAGGAGCAGTACGCTATTTTAGGCTCGGCATAGACTAATATGTGTACAACGTTGAAAACCGGAGAGAGAACACACAACAATACTTGCAACCGCTGTAGGGCAAAAATGTTGTGGGGCCGGCTAGGTAAGTGACCAGGATTAAGGGAATAATACAGACAGCACCGCCAGGTGCTTAGTGTTTCACTCGAGGACCGGGATGTTTCGCTGGAGCTAGTGGTACCTAGACCACTATCGAACTGTTGCGATATTGACCAGAAGAGGCGCCGAACACATTCTAGATTGGAGCACTGTTAAGCATAAGAGTTGATGAGACCTGAAAACGTTCACGTTTTCAGAATCTGTTGCTGCTGGAATAATGGAGACATTGGTCCGATAGACGGGGATGCGGACACTACTGGGTACAGTGTAGTCAAGTGCTAGCCATCTATTCACCGAATACATTTGGACTTCTTGGACGTCAATGCGCTTGGTTCGGCTGACCTAATGGATCTGTTTACGTTGCCTGGAGAGCCTCGTGGGCAGTTCCACTTTTTATCAATAAACCCTTCTTATCCAGACCCTAACCTTTTCTTATATCGCTCATTGCTTTCATTCCTTTTTCAATCGGACGGCCGGCTTTACTGCCCTACCGTGATCTAGTCTCACTTGATCTGTTTGTTTCTAACTACTCCTTTGTAACCGAGGCTTCAGCGGTACAGGCTCTTCAGACTCAGCTTTAGGTTTTCGTGCCCCTAGGGACGGCTAGGTTTGTTCAATCTTTATTGTTCTAGCCTTTTCCTTACCTTTATTATAAGTCCCAATCCAAACGCGCTGACCACTCCAGTCTCGCTGGACCGGCCTGCTGCTATCCGAATTCACTCAGACTTATGAGACGTTATCTTTACTGGTTCCAGTGTCCTAATGGACTGCTTACTTCCTCGAAAGCCACGTTGACTTTTTCACTCCTTTAATTAAAGTCTTGTTCAACCCTACTCTGTCTTTTCTTTACCTCGGTCTCTGATCGCTTTTTAACTGGATGGCTAGCTCTGTGCTTTGCCTTTATCTATTCTTGGCCGACCGTGGTCGTGCTTTCGGACTGCATCCCTACTACTGAGACGTATATGATTTAAGCGCCGTATACCCAAAGCATTGTCCCTCGAGCACTTTGCTGGACTTGCTCATGCTTTATTAGCACAGCTTATTTAATTCCTAACCGTGACTGTCACCATTTGTCGCCCCTACTTAATTAAACGAATTAGTCGCCATCCACGGACTACTCCAAACTCTTCGGATCGGCCTCTCGCTCTCCGATATAGCGTAGTCTTTTACTGCGTCACGGTTCATAGTACATGGAAGCGAACTTTTTATGGAATACGTGTACTTGAGACATTTAGTTTCTACCGGTACATATAATGTGAGGTTCATTAGTGAAATCAGTTTTGCGTCTGGTCTTTTTCTGTGTTCCGGATACATCGTTGTTGTCTGTTTGTGTGGCTGCCTATTTTCGTTGTGATTTTCTCCGAGCTTTCCATATAACCGCTGGCCAGAAACCGAGGATACGTCCACTGCTTTGACCATAACACTTCGACAAAGCACAACATTCCCTTACCTGAAAATGGATGGATAATTATTATGCTGCCTTATTACGTAGCGGATGGACAAAACACCCGTTTGTTTTCTTGGACGGATGCCGCTTTATTGAGGCAGGAACCATTGGGTTCAGCTCACCTCTTCTACAAATAATTCTTATTCGGATTTCACTTGATGACATTTACTGTCAGCTCGGACATTTCATCTGACCGGAACGCAGATTTTCCTACCTATGCTACGCACCTAAGTTAAAAATACCCCAACACAATACTATCTGGCTGGCTAGCCGAACAACCTCCCAGTGGTGTCAGCTGGGTTGTTCGGGTAAATCCCGTTCCGGCAAATGGTTTGGCGTCAGTCTTCCAGGATGTGGTGGGATTTCGTCTGGCAAGCGTTTGCTCTATCAAAGCCAAAGATCTCCGTTTAAGAACACTGTGACGTGGCGGAGGTGACCCGCCACTGACATGTCAATGCCTCTTCCCTTTTCCGGAGGATCATTCACACATCACGTACGTCATCCGATGCGAAGCGTTTCATTGATTTCCTCTTTGATAGCGAACTCAAGGAACAAAACTACACACGCATTCACACTTACCTGATCACACAACATGGTTACCTCCAACCACAGACATAAACATAGTTTACATTTCAGCAGACACATACATTCCTATGCTTTTTGTCAAAATATACTAATTTGTTCAACTACCAAGCATTCATGTCTGGATTACCATGATCACGCCCTTGATGGTGTGCCTCGCAATGAGGAGAATAAACTATTTATTTATTTATTTACGGCGAGAACAAATGTGTTCGGCTATTTACATTACTGCAATTCTTTTCACTTATCACATCCAGAGCAGCCCACACTAATTTTACCACCCAATTGCTCGTGGATGCCAGTGTCCCCTATCAACATAACTTACCATGGGAAGATTTCCGTTTCGTTATTCCGGACAAGGTGCATCTTTTTCGGGCCTGAACGATTGCGTTTGGTCATTCTTTTTCCTCTACTATTTGGTTCAACATCAAATTACTGGCTACCCCTCGGTGACATCACGCGGTTCTACAGACGACAAATACAAAACCTTCCAATATGTTCGATTTATAGTTTACCTACCTTACAGGTCGTGCCATTCCGTCAGGAAGTGACTGGACCCATGGATGATACAGTCCCGCGTCCATCAGGCGCCAGCCAGCAAAAATTAGGGATGGCAGTGTTCCAGTACGTGGTGGCTTTTCGCCTGGCAGGCGTTCTCCCTATAAAAAGTCACAAATTCCGTTTAACTATACTGGGACATGGCGGTGTTTACTTGTCACTGAATAAAGTCACAGCCAATACGTTACCACTGACAAGCTGACCAGGAATACATACTATCATGCTTGCTACACCCCTACACCTTGGCTGCGTATTAAGGCGCCACGTCTTTGTCTGCGCATTCACCTTTGTTTTTTACGCTACACACACATGAACCCAGCGTATCGTGTAATCACGATTGAGCGTGTTATACACTAGCTCTTTTCCAACTGCTCAGTTCTAGTTATTGATCTATTCCTGCCTGAATGGTTACTGCACTTTATGGCAGAATGACTGTGCCCATACGAGAGTGCCCGAACTCACGACAATGGGCATTCTACATTTTTACTTCTCTCTTATATGTACATTTTCAAATGGGAATATCTAAACACTCTCCGATTTTCACTGCTACAATTGCAATGACATGTCAGTATAATTGCACTTATTTGATCACGCCCTCGCGGGCACGCCTTGCAAGCCGAGAATAAATGTTTATTTATATATTTATATAGGTATAGGGAACAGAATAGGAAAGGAGGGGAATGAGAGAGGCAGACGTTAATGTGAGCCAAATAACTTGGTATGGAGACGAGAGGGAGAACACAACCAGAGACCAGAAATTTTAATTTTGCTAGGGAGGACCACGTATACAGCTAATGAACTAGACAGACACAAGTATTATGTGGCTGTTGCTTTTATCAATGAACACCGTGCTCAGTGGCAGCTGATGCGTAAAAGTAGGGTGGTGTTGGCTGTGGACCTAGGGACTTTCTGAACCTCAGAGGCCGGACTGGTCCAAAGGTTTAAGAATGAGAGGCGCAGTAGCGAATGGAAGCTAGGTAGGACTGGGAGGTTGCGCTGACGCTTAAAGTACCTAGACCAATATTGAAGAGTTGCGATATTGACCAGAAGAGTTGCCGAACACAATATACAGTATAGTAGGGTTAAGCACGGGAGTGGATGAGACCTTGAAATTTTGCTTGGCCGGAACCTGGTGTTGTTGGAAGAAAGGAGTCGTCAGTCCAATAGACTGGGGAGGTGAACGCTGCAGCGTACGGTGCAGTCATACATGGTGGTAGAACGGAGCCATGTAGGGGACAGAATAGGCTAGCATGCCTATAGGCGCTCCTGAACCATTCGGTGCTTATCACGTAGGTGGTTTCTTGCTCAAAAATGTCACTCCAGCGTGCTATCCAGGTGTGGTTGTTTTCCCATTCTTATGATTCGCTCAGGACATCGTGAAGAGGGTGGCCGATACCTACAGAAGGTTTCACGCTATCTAAAGAGCCATCTATCGCCTAACACCGGAACATTTTGCCTCCTGTTCACCACGCATGTGCGCCCGATACTGGAATACGGCCTCTATGCTGCCTAGGCGTTTTCCAACAGTGGGCGTCAAAGGATAAAAAAGATCAAACGGCGTGGGTCGAATTTGGTCACTGAGTTCCTTGACCTGCATTATCATCTTCGACTTCGCTGTTTGAATATGTTTTCTATGCATTACCGTCGCCGGCGCGGGGACTTGCATTTTATCCGTCATATCCTTAGGGAGAGCTAGGAAGTGAGCTGCAGGAATTCTTCCCCAACATTGAGAGTTCGACTAGAGTCCATCGATGGAACGTGTATCAACCACGGAGGCTCAACATACGGTCCTTTCTTGCTCTATCCACCCGCGTTGTGAATACTTGGAACCGGTTACCGCCACCAGTCGCTGATACACAGACGAGGATTGCTTCAAACGACAGATTGATTCGCATCCGTTGAACATACCGGGATCGCGTTGCTTCAGCTGCAATTGCGATGGTCTATCCGGGGATTCCGTCGGGCAATGACGAGCATCACGGTAATGCTAGCAAATCAATGAATCTGACAATGGATTTCGCTCCTGCTCTCTAATACCCAATAAACCAATGGTTGAGAGAGGCAGAGGTTAAGGTGAGCTAAACACCTTGGTAGGGGAGCCGAGAGGCAAAACTCAATCAGAGACCGGAGAGTTCAGTTTCGGTACGGAGGACCAAGCGTACAAATGTAAGTACAGTTCATTTTTTCCTAGTCTGGGGCTGATGGAAGAAGGGAGATATCGGTCCGATAGACGGGGATGTGACCACTACAGATTACGGTGTAGAAAAGGTGAGGTGGTAGGGTGGAGCCATATAGGGAATGTGATAAGAGGTGAAACGTCAACGCCCTAGGTCTAATCGTAAGTGAATCATTTGGGTCAAAGGAACTGAAGTCCCGAGGCAGCCTCTTTTAGGTGGGGGTCAAAAGACTAAAAGAGCGGAGCCATATGATTGTCAAGGTAGCAGAAATAGCTGTGACGCGAGGTTACAAGGAGGTAGGAGACTGTTGGAAATAAAGAATACAAAAGGGGATGTGGGCTAATCGCTAGAGATTGCTTGGTTCTGTCTCCCATAGCTCGTCTTCCGACACCTAATAGCTTAATTGTTCAGAAACTGTGCTTACGTGGAGGAATATTTTTATAGCATTGTTGAAGTGTGTATTGGTCACAGACGATGGGATTTGCATTGATAAGTTGTCCAATGTGTTCGCGTATCTATAAAGGACGAAACCATGGCGTATGCGGCAACGCACAGCCGGCAGCCTGAATGCATAGGTGGTGTTGCGCAGCTGGCTTTGGTACCACTTACCGCTCAAAGGTGTCAAGTCAGTTACATTACCGGATTCTTTTAAATCTTTTTCAGAAAGGTAAGGTTAACCTTTAACTTTCGTAACCACGGTGGGTCCAACCTCAATTGTTTGCATCGACTACGGTAGTCCAGCAGCTTTCTAACATGATGCGCCTTTGGGGATGAAACGCAGTACGTGCTCTAGTGCAATGCCTTTGCACTTGCGCGAGTTAGTAAGGACTATAGAGCAATATTTAAGATTAGGCCTAGCGCAAGGTTTATACAGTGTCAGCCGAGATTCTAGAAGCGACATAGCTTTGGCTGCACTAAAGCTTACTTGTTCCGCCAAATTGAAGAAACCAGAGTAGTGGACCCTAGGTCAGGAACATAGCGCCTGAGAGTGAGAGCAGCGCCACTGAGAATGAGGGTGTTGGGTGACACTGTGCGTCTGTAGGTGAGAATGCTGCTTTCTTCCCGGAGCAACTTCGAGATTCCATATTGCACACCGTTGCTCTAGCGCCTTAAGTTGTCTTTTTCTTGTAAAAATCTTATCTTTCATATCTTCGGCGTCGAAAGAAATACCACTTTGATGTCGTCCGCGGATAAGTATGACTACCCCAACGGAAGGCTTGGAAGACGTCATGGACGTAGGGTAAAAGGAGCATAGTGCCCGGGACACTTCCTTGAAAGACTCCACTGGTGACCGGTCTTCTTGAAGACATCGGGCCGTTCGGGCACACAGATTGTGTTCGATTTGGGAATTAAGATTTAAATCGCGAGAGCAGCCCCCGGTGACGCTAAAATTGGCTAGTTCGGTCAGGAGCTCCAGGTGTGGAACGCGGTCGAGTGCCTTCTTTATGTCAAGGCAGATGACGACCATTTTATGCTCTAAATTTTTCGCGTCCGTGACGTTGTTTGAAACTCAAACATACATGTCTGGCAGGATTTCTCGGGCAGGAACCCGAGTTGAGATCTGATCATGCCTCCATGAGCGTACCTCGCACAGTGAAGAATAAAATATTTATTTATTTATTTATTTATTAACAAGAAAACAAGGCAGCAGAGAGCTAAGAAGTTTTGCTTTTACCAGTCTCTGCATTACTCTTGCTGCGAGGGGTACGTGGCTGATAGGACCATAATTGTCTATGTCGAGACGGGATCCTCGTTTACGTCGTGGTAGGTCGACAGCATGTTTCCACGCAGTCAAGAAGGTATGGGTAGTCATGGATTGTGTAAACAGGTAAAGGTGTAGTACTGAAAGCTCTGGAACGCCTAGAACCAGCACTACGGATGGAACGCTATCGGGACCAGGGTATTAGGACTTGCTGTGTGTACGAATGTCTCGCAAGGTTACACCTAGGTTGAATTTGATACTGTTTGGTCTATCACCGGTGTGTTGGGGTGTTGTGGGCGATGTCGCCAAGTGCTTGCTGATATAACCCCAAAGTTGGGCGGAGTCAGTAAAGAAGTTGCCATTAGGAAGTGCTAAGGCGGCAACTGCTGGACCTCAGTGGTTTGCTTTTCGTTACATCAGTTTGGTGTGGGCTTTAACTTTGTTGTTACTGCTGAGTGCAACGTGTTCCATTGATGTGGCGTACCTGTCTTGCAGTTTCTTCAGTGGTTAGTGTGCTTTCATGCTCATTATTACGTGAAAAGCCTTTGTCTGGTTGTAGCTGGAGCGCATGTTCTCACTGTTCAGGGCTCTATGTGTATCAGCTACACCCTTCGGTGTTGTTGGTTTCCTCATGTTATGCTTGGCAGCGACCACCGCAAGACAGCACATAACGTGCTTGTACATCTCTTGGGTCGTCATATCTAGGCCTGATGTCCGAAAGAAGACATCCTAAGTAAGAGCCTGTAGAAGAGGAGAGAAGCTTTCCCAATCGACACATTGCAGGGACGAAAGGTGCCATCGGGGAATAGGTTGTAAGGCTTAGTAATGGCATTCTGTATGTCAGCTGCAAAGCAGTTTGATCACTACTAATGTTGTCAAGCACACAGACTTGTGCCTGGATGATGCCTCCAGTGAATATTAAGTCAAGTACCTTACATTTCCTGGTAGGTGCGTTAACAGGTTGAGACAAGTCGTATGCAAGGATAAAGTCTACGAACGCTCTATATTTAGGAGGTGAAGACTGGGTAGACCATTCAATGTGCGGCATAGTAAAGTCACCGTTGACTATCTTTAGACGTGCAGGTAACGGAGGAACTTCGGTGAAGAGCTCGACCAATTAGTTAATTCCAGCTTTTGTGATAAGTGGTCGGATGTAGACGCAGTCGTTGTGGAGGTCAAGTTGTTTGCCATCAGCTTTACTCCATACAGAGTCCACCGATTACCCAAAATTATGACGTGGAAGGAAGATGCATGAAAAGCTTTACTGACGTAGCTTAGGTATCCTCCGCCCCATCGCTTATCGCGTCCACTGCAGAATGACAGAGTAGCCAGGTGTTTAGATGGGTGAGTCAGACGAACTGGCAGACTGCCAAGTTACTGTGATTAGCACCAGCTTTGCTTTGGAGATGGTAACAAGCGGCGCCAGGAAGTGATCCTTTTAATAAATAGACCTGGCGTTGATGAGAAGCATAGTATGAATCCCCAGCTTAATAAATTCGTCGAAGTGGGATGCAGTAAGGGGTGATGGGGCATCTCCTGGTGGATAGCTATTGGTAAGATTACTGAAATTCAGCGAACCGTCTAGCAGCAGCACAGGTCATCAGGAAGGCGGTAAGGGGCTTGTTTGCATCTGTGTTGAAATGTATGCCGGGTAGGTTAGTGTAACTTAATGAGAGGTTGGGAATAGTATGGAGCAGCGAGTCCGTGGGGTGGAAGGTGGAAGTAACTGATAAGGTAAATAAGTCAAGCGACCTAGCCCGAAGCCGGTCATGAGTTTGGTGTTTAGAGGTGCCGTCCGCTTGGCCCGGATAGGTTAGTTTAGATCAGTTGTGACATATCTGGGGATCGAACCAAGTGGTAGAGAGCCGCAGCTTAACCCTCACCGGTTTGGAGAGGTGGCCCGCAACTTGCGGTGTTCTATTAACTAGGGACCGGGGAAGTGTCGGCCTGAATCGTGGCACTATGGTGTATGGTTGACTGAGTGTTGCCTGGCGTGATGGGATGAGTGGATGGAAGCGCGGCCTGTGCGGCATTCATTTGTTCGTTGTGCCCAGGTGGGTTCCGCCCTGATGGTGTTGTTCGATCAGCAATGGATCGGATTTTACTTGGGTCTGAAGGCGCACGGCGGGGCTTCGTGTACTGAGTAGGCATTTCTTACGTCGATGCTGCTCAATCCTGGTTGTCGCTGTAAGAGGCTTCACTTCGTACCGAGGGGCAAAAGTCTAGTTTGGCCCTGATGAGTTGGTTTACTATATTTGTATAGTTGTTCTGGACGACATATCTAATTGGGCTTTGCCCGTGCAGCATTGCATTTCGGCCGGTAGTGTAATGAAGTGTATTCAGGGTCTGGGTACGCATCGCGGAGCTTGGGGTTCTGAGTGGATTATTCCTACGTTGCGGCCGCTCAGTCCTGGCTGTCACCGTAATATGCTTCGCTTCGTGAATAGGGTGTGGAGACCAACCTTTGCTCGAACGATTTGTCTTGCCTGTATTCTCGTGCTTACTTCGGTCGACGTATCGCTTTGGGTCTTGCCAGAGTAGCGTTGCAGATGGGCCGAGAGTGTAGGGGTTTTGGGTATAGTCCAACTACTCGTTGTTGAGCTAGGGGTAGGCGGAGTTAATTCTTACGATGTAGTTGTGTAACCTCGGCTGTCACTTTACTAGACTTCGGCCTAAAACGAGTAGTCTGAAGGCGTGTTTTGTCTGGAAAACACTGGGTGTTAGGTTGGCCGTTTTAGTGCGTTTGGGCATTGCTTCGTTGCAATACCTTCGAGGTTTTGCAGGGAGCCGAGGAGACACAGTCATCAAACAACGGGTTTGGACATCTGAGCTTAGGTACTGTGGCAGGGTCAGGCTGTGGGAGATCTTTTACGATACTGGAAGACGGAGTATATGGTGTGAAGAAGCCCATGCTGCCGCGTTCAGTGTAGGTGCAATGTATGTCGGACACGGAGATGGGCTTTTCGCTGCATTCTGTCCTGCCAATGGTTGCATCCCAGGTGACCGTAACTTTTGCCTGACCTACACCTGCAGGTACGGCTAATGCGAAAAACCTAATTAAATAAAGAAACAAATAAATGTTTATTCTCAAATTTATAGAGACACACCAAATCAGGCCTGATCAAGGTTTACAGGCAGGTGTGTATCAAAACGATACCTTGGGTTCATTCGTGCGTAGTGTAAGCAATCAAGGCACTATAAATGCAGTGAAACGGTGTATGAAGTCGGTGAGTATCATATTCTTGCACATGTCGGGAAAGTTGAAATAGGAGTCTAGTCGACATGCCAGCATTTATTTGTGGGTAATGACTTCATTCACTGGCGAGTCACATCCGCCAAGTCACAATGTCGTTAAGCAGATATTTGTAGCCTTTTTATAGGAAGAACATTGGCCCGGCGAAATCCCACCACGTCGTGCAACACTGCCGCAAAGCACTTTGTACATTAATGAATGACTGGCAAAACCGTTTCACGACTGATTTCATATTCGGTTATTTGCAGTCAAAGGGCTTCCAATTTCCTCTGTTGGCTGGAGTGATACTTTGATCTTGGCAGCCATAATGGTTGCTGCCGGTTGAGGACGGGATTCTCACGAATAGTTGTCTTACTTTGTGTCCGGGTGAGCAAAGTTTCAAACTTTCTGCTGCCTGGATTTTTCAGGTGTATAAGTTGCGGGAGGGTGAAGACATGTTTAGCTCTCCATACTGGACAACAGTTGTGATGACGATTGAAGTAGAGTCCCTTTGGTATATGACCATGCTCCATGTGGGTCCTTGTCGGTTATTATGTCCGCCTTGGGCGAAAGCGGTTCCTCAGTCCAATCCCAGATTTCCAAGAAGATCCGGACCTCGGTTAAAGGGAAACCGAGGGACGACCGAGAGAATACCGCAAGAACAGGCGTTAAGTTAAAAATTGTTAAAGTCTTACGTTGCAGCATTTAAAGTTAAGACAAAATCATGTACACTGTGCAACAATGATTACGCTGAAAGTGCTTTGAATGTCCTATAGAATCAATAGCCATATGGGTGTATTTCTAATGTCTGCGTAGAGACAAGAGGGTTGTACCAGTATGTAATCCGCAAACTATCAGTTTAGTATGAAACAAAAAGTACATGGGGATTGGAGAGAATGTTAGAAGGCTGGTAGTGAACGCATGGTGCATGAACAGCAAGTAGCCAGCCTAATACGATAAAGCAGCGCAGAATAAGGAAGTTAAAAATAAATAGTTTACCGCGAGAGAGATCTAAAGGTCCATTGGCCGCAAGGCAGCGGAAAGTTTGGATGCAGATGTTTTAAGGGAATGAAAGATATTGAGATACGGAGTGGCTCCTAACATGCTCTGGATAATCGCAGATGCATGGAGCTTACGACCATTAGTTGCTTACTAAACAAAGGTTCCGAATTTAATATGATCGATATATGGGGGCGCTAGGAAAGTCTACCTTTGTCCGGATGTAGCCATACCAATAAGACGCTTTGTCGATAATGCATGCCTACGGGATCACAGGATTGTCGTTGTGAAAAGTCCATATCAGCATTGTCAGCCATTGATGAGCTTGCCGTGGGTGTATCGTTCATGGGCTTACCAGTTAATTGTATACTTGTTATCGGTGTCGTGTTGGTGGTATTATTGATAATTGCATTGGCAAAGATCGTGGTAGCGGTTACTAGGGACCATTCAGCAACGTCGCGTCCGCGTGACTGTCTGAAAGTGTTCAGGAGCATATCTAAGCTGTAGTTAAACGTACAAGGTGGAATGATGGGAGAAGTTTACATAGTTATGGAATAGTGCAGATTCTGGTTATTTAAGTTTCGCCCACTTGACATGGGCGCT
The DNA here is from genome assembly GCA_944474145.2 of Dicrocoelium dendriticum. Classification (NCBI taxonomy): domain Eukaryota; kingdom Metazoa; phylum Platyhelminthes; class Trematoda; order Plagiorchiida; family Dicrocoeliidae; genus Dicrocoelium; species Dicrocoelium dendriticum. The sequence goes on along the minus strand of OX104065.1, from coordinate 5,410,222 downwards.
TTTTGGAGTGGTGTAAGTTCGTGTTTAATCAGTCTGGATCCGAGGTTCGCTTACTGTCGTATAATAAACTTCTGGCCTAGAAGGCATTTGGCATGATCTTGGCTGCTGAGCTTGAGAACAATGAGGCAGCATCGGATTCGTTCGTTTTTCGGAGGCGGCTAAATGAACAGCAATCCCGGTTTAATTTGCATACACTTAGAACTGAACGTGTCACTGTCTCAAGTGGTAGGTGATCAGGCACCTTAAACATTATTGCATTTCGTGCGCGGATGACTCGTTTGTTGTTTTACTTAGCAAGAGTGGTAAGTAGTTAATCTGCTGCGTTAAGATCTTTCAGTTTGTCATATTTATGTAAAATCCGCGAACTGCGCTAGCGGTATAATTTTTATCAACAATTGCTTAACTTGTTGCAATGCTGAATTCACCGAGTTTAACTCCTTTTCGATGGTTTGGACTTTAAGAAACGCGTCTGTGAAATGGTCTTGTGGATTTGCCTTACAGTCAACACGCAACTGTGACGGACACTTCGGTGGTAACAATTTTAGTGACCTTACTGAAATTTAAGCGTTATATAGTTCATCCGTCCGCGGATCGGTAAGAAGCACAACGCAGGTAGCCAAGTTACCTGGTGTAAGAGCCGCAAGTTTACCTGGTGTAATCTGGTTACTTGAGTTATAGCTAACTGTCGGGGTGGCAGTGCTGAGATGACAGTGGGCACAAGACTGTTCGTGCTCTTGTTCTTCTGAACGCTGATCCGGCGTCTTTCCCTGATCCTAGCTCTGGGGGCATTCGGTTGTGTTTCAGTTCTTTGAACCATTTAACAAACTTCAGGTTTTTCCGTTATTGTTTGCTCAAACACTGCTTTACACCGTTTTTAGCTAAAATTCTTGTCCGTATTGAATTTCAGATTTCGTATTTCGGGCTGAGAGGTTAAGTGGAGAGCAAAATGCCCGATACTCCTGACAATGTCTATTAGAGGGTTCACTTTAGCGTTCAGATTATATATATGTATATATATAGTATATTCTCGACAATGAGTTGTTGTATGCATACTGAGTATGAATGGAACCAGCTGAGTAAAGTAGCGAGTACCTTGGCTTTATGAAACACATTTTAGCGGGTAGCCTGTACCGGGAGTTTGGAGAGTGATTCAAAAAGGCAGATCGGGTTGCAGAAAAACATTCATTGGTGCAGTAAAAGATTCCCTGTTGTCTAACTACAAACGTATGACATTGTAGACGCTCTTGATAGGGAACGGAGCATGCACAACACACAGGGCCGTCGCGCGTTGCCACCGAAACGAGCGGCAAGCAAAAATGGCGATGAGCAAATGAAGCATTCGAACTCGGCAGTCAGTTCAACAAACCACACCGGTCGCCTAGGTGTATAATTAAATAACATTTGTTAGAATTTTACACAGGTGTACCGGGAAATCTCCAGAATGCTACATAGCCTTCCTCCAGTATGGACTGTGCGAGCAGTCCTTAGATCCACCTGAGGACTGTCCGTCGCGAGCCAGCCTTCTGCTAGACTAGGTTGTGAAACCTAATGAAGCTGATGGGGGAGAACCATGCAGTCAGACCCTAACGGGCTCCACCCCGTGTCCTACCTGCGGTGTCGAAAAGGAAGTAAACCGTTTGTTGGGGGACAGTTAGCAAAGTGCACGTAGGTGGTTAAGCAGGAAGTTAGTTCCACTTCCATTTAATGTAAGGGAATACAACAAAAATGAAAGGGTGTTGCAACCAAAGCACGGTGCATATAGAAAGCGAAAGGTAAAAGCAGCGTAAATGCATAGTAATAACAAGAGTGCAAAGCAAAAAACGTGCAAATCTGTATTCCAGTTTTCAAAAGGTTTTGCTCTTGTTGGTAGTTTCAAATCGTTTTGGTCTTTTTTGTGGATTTTGGAAAACATTTGGTAAGAGCAGAAAATTGCATTGGCACGTTATATGTAAACTAGTAAGTGCTGACAATGTCCGTAAAACGAACTGGATGTTTGAGATTCCTACCGTGTGGAGGACAGTAGGGCCAGTAGGAGTGCCGTCTGTTGATGCTGTAGGTTCTGTCCTTGCAAACTGACTGGGCTGATGTTGCGGTGCTAGCTGTGATGGTGCTTGTTGTACCGAAGACTTAAACTTGGCGAGGAAAGCTGGCTTGAATCGATCGCCGTTGATGGTCTCTGTTTTCCCATTGTAGTCAATAGTACACGTCTTGTCGTTTCTGAGTACGACACGGTACGGACCAGAATAAGGAGGTTGGAGTGGCCGGCGTACACTGTCAGCACGAACGAATACGCACGTGCAAATAGTTAAACTTTCGTCCACGTTGGTACGCAAAACCCTGTGCTCTGGGATGCACAGGCTTTAGCTGTCCCATGTGATAATATAGGCGAGCTGCGTAGTCGCCATAATCAAAGGTTGTTGGCGCTTTTGGTGCGACGAGTTCACTAGGTAGGCTTTGTATGCATCCAAAGACTAGCGAAGATGGAGTAGCGTGCAAATACGCTACAATTGTGTTTCTTATGCCTAAGAACGAGTGGAAGTGCTTCGTGCCAGAATATGCTAGGTTGGGCACAGAGTGCTACTTTGAAGTGCCGGTGGAACTTTCTACCATCTCATTAGCTGCGGGATGGTATGCGGTGGTTCGGTTGTGTTTACAGCCAAGAACGTTGAGCAGTTTGCTGAAGGATGCGTCAAAATTTGATCCTCTGGCAGTGATGGCTATTCGTGGGCAACCAGATTGAGCAACCCAGCGTTCTAGAAAGGCTTGTGCAACTGTCGCAGATGAGCAGTTGTCTATCGGAATCGCTTTTGGCCAACGGGGGAATCGGTCGACGAAGGTAAGGAAGTACACGTAACCTTTGCATGAGGCAAATGTCCAACCAGGTCGACCTGGACTTGTGTAACCTGAAAGTCAGGAGCGGGAAAGACGCAAAGTGGGTCTTTGGTGCTTCTCTATACTTTTGCGCACTGACACTCTAAGCATGCGCGCGCCCAAAGGCGGACATCGCGATTGACTTTGGGCCACACGAAGCGTTCGGTTACAAGCTGCTGGCAGGCACGTATGCCGGGATGCGACAGTTGTGTAAAGCGTTGTAACCTGGTCGACGCATCGAAGTAAGAACTACGTGTCGGGGAGAAATTTGTGGCATCACAAAGAATGGTTCCCTCAGACGAAGCTAGTGGAACTTCGCGTATTTTCAAATAGGTGTAGCGTCGTAGCTCGTCTCTGTCGGGATAAGCTTGCTGGGCAGCTAGCTTAACGTTGGTGCCAAGCGATAAACCGAATTGCTGAAGGTGTGAAAGCGCATCCGCGACGGGATTGTGAGCACCTGAGACGTGTCGTACTTCTGTATTAAACTAAAAAATGTAGTCTAGTTTCCCGAGAAGAGTATTTGTCTGTTGCGTCCTTGATTGCGTAGATCATTGGCTCATGGTAAGTGAAGACGGTAAAATGTCGACCTTCAAGCTAGCGACAAAAATTTCTTGTACCTGGGTAGATAGCCAATAGTTCCCTACCGAAGGTGCTGTAACGCGATTCGGCAGGTTGTAAACGTTACGAGAAATAACCTAGGGGTATCCATCGATGATCGATGAGTTGTTGAAGAACTGCATCGACGGCAGTGCCGGATGCGTCAGTTGTCAGGGAGAGTGGTGCAGATGTGTATGCATGAGCGAGCAGCGCTACGTTGAAGATGGCTCTTTTGAGCTTCTCAAAAAACAGTCTGGAGTCGTCTGCAAAGTAAAAAGTGCGTTGGTTACCTAGGATCAAGTCGGTCATTGGTTGAACAATGCTGGCGCATTTAGGAATAAAGCGTTGATAATAGTTGACCGGGGCCAAGGAATCGGCATAACTGTTAAAGGAACCGCTAGCCGGATAGTCCTTCAGTGCCTGGATTTGGTTTGGCACAGCTTCAATACCAGTGGCGGATATACGGTGGCCAAGAAATATGATGGTGCTTTGAACAAGCTCGCAGTTCTCGGGAATGACGGCAACTTCATGCTGCGGTAAACTTTGAAAGAGAGGGTAGGGGTGATGAAGATGTTCATTGTTGGAAGAGCAACGGATGAGAATGTCATCTAGCTAAGGATCAATGACTTCCATTATGATGACGACGGTTCGCAGTAAGCCGTTGAAGCTGGCGACTAAATGTCGCAACCTGTATTTGCAGGGCTTCTATAGTTGGCTGTAAGCCAGTGACAGAAGTCCTTTGGGACGTGACAGCGTTGACCTTGATGGCGCCGGCTTGGGGCTATGATCGTTCAATGAGTTGATCCGCTAAATCTGCTAGTTGAGTGAGCGAAACGGAACTCACCATAGCAAGGATCGCCTGAGGGTATCCCGGTAGACTCTGTAGCAATAGTTCGCGAAGTAAAGTCCCATCCATTGTTAATGAACCAAGAAGTTGCTGCATCTCTTGTAGCAGGTTTAAGGGTGGTTTGTCACCCAGCTGCTGATCCCTGAAAAGCTGCTGCAGGCAAACTTTGGCAGAGGGCATAACACACTTACTCGTGGCATCCTGGAGAGCCTCATAGAGGTTTTCGGTCTACGATATCATAACATCACAAAGTTGCATTGCTTTCTCCTTGAGGAGATAGGACATCAGCTTTCTATACTTCGCTCAGACCGGTGATTTTGTGGTTATGCAACAGCCTCAACGTGAAGGTACCACAAAAGAGGATCTATGTCGCACAAAGGTGCACCGAGAGAGTTAAAACACCAATGAGTTGCTCTGATTTATGGTTCACAGAATCCATGGTGCAAAAAGGAATGACGCAACAATAGGCTACCTTAGGATAAAATAAACCGGCAAATATGAAAAATAAATGAAACGAGCTCACCAGAGAAAAGTTCGAGATATCCGGCGCTTATATTCTTCGGGAATCGGGGTCTCTAATTTAGCGGGTAGCCTGTACCGGGAGCCCGGAGAGCGATTCGAAAAGGCAAATCCTGTTGCAGGGAAACCTTCATTGGTACAGTAAAAGCTCCCTGGCATTCTCACCAGCGAAGTGCATCGTCCTCCCATACCCATGTCTCGTTCCGCCCAAGACGTTAGCGCATCAGGGCACTTCATTTGTTCATATCCTCACAGTTCGAGAACTAGGTGTACATTACTCCAATTCTCTGAACTTCGCAGAGCAATTGATCCATGGCTCATCAAAAGCACGCACCCTCACAAGCTACATTTGCAAACCCATTGCACTGCAAGAATCTAGTCTTGCTCTATACAAAACCTGTTCCCGACCTCTGCTGGAATACTGCTCCATTGTGTTTACCAACTCCAGAAAATATGATAGAGTAGCTACTGAAAAGGTTTAACGATCGTTTACCAGACGTCTTCTGGACCACTCTACTCTCAACTATCGTGGTCTGTGCATGAAACTCGTGCTAGAGCCTTTATGGTTGCGCAGGCTGAAAACTAACCTCATCTTCCTATATCAGCTTAACGATAATCCTCTTGCGAACTCACTAACTCCCTTCCTATCATCGGCCAAACATTTCGTACCCTCTTCGTAATAGGCCGCACTCCAATATCCTGCCGAAAGCCCATAGTAGTAGCCGTGCAAACTTCTATCTCTACAGATACGCGTATGTGTGGAATAGGCTTCCACATACTGTGCGGGCATCTGATAATATAATCCAATTCCGTTCAGCACTTAATAGGTACCTCATAGTCAATCAGGTTTCTACGCTTTTAAACATTAACAGCCTCGAAAACGAACGGTGGGAAATGGACCTGGCTACATATAAGCTTCTTCCCCATATGACCTCACTCAACTCAAGTCTGCGCACAGCCACTCCTTAGCCTCACCTTGTAGACCTTTGTCTGTTCATTACTTTCTGCAACATTTATGACATCTTCCCATGTATAAGTCCAGCTCTCACTAGCTATTCCTGCCTCTGTCAACCTTTGCACACAAGAAGGATTTGAGTATCTGCGTGCCGCTGCGCTTTGGCGTCTGATGCACTGACTTATTTAACAAACTTAATGCACACTTGGGCTCCGCCCGTTCGTCGTCTTTTTATCTAATATTTTTAACTCTCGTATGGCGATCATTCATATCTTATGACGTCTGCGCACAGCCACTTCCTAGCCCCACTTTTTAGACGTTCATTTAAGTATTACCCGCTGCAACGTCTAAGACACTTACATACTAGAAGGCCCCATCCGTATGCCATTGTTAGCCACCGATACTCTCTCCTCTAGCAGCATTATCTGTTCTTAGTCTTCACTTTGGTACATCTCTCCAGCTGAAGCGGTTCCTTATAGGTAACATGCATCTTTGCGTTAGGAGCCACTCCTTATCTCTCCAACACTTACCCACTTAGGTTGTTTGCATCACATACCTTCGCTGGTTTGTTGACTTGTTCTGTCACTGTAGGTATCCACCAGTTGTTAGAAGGCTTAATACAAATGCCTTTGCCGGTCACTGATACTCTCTCTCCTATCGCCATTATATGTCGTTTGTTTTGTTTATGCATCACTTTTTGCAGCGATTCGTTGTAGGCTCCATACATCTCTGCACATATCCGGCACTCCTTAGGATACACTCCTAGCCTCGCCATCATACACACTCTTGAAATGTCTGTGTCACTTACCTTCGCTGGCTTGTTGTTGCATCCTGTGACCTTGTAGGTATACACCGATGACCAAGCGTCTTATTGGAATGGTTACATATGGCCACTGATAACTTTTTCTAGCGCCACCATCTGTCGGCCGTCTAAAATTCGGTCTCTGTTTAGAAGCAGTTAGTAGTCGCAGCCCCCATGCATCTGCGATTATCCAAAGTTTTCTAAGAGCCACTCTTTGATTTCTTTAGCCCTTATCATCTAGGACTGTCTGCGTCACATATGTTTGCTGTTTGTTGACTTATTCTGGGGCACTGTAGGTATCCACTAGCAACTGGAAGGCTTCACCCAAAGGGCACCGCTGATCACTAATACTCTCACTCCTAGAGCCATTACCAGTCCTTCGTATTACCTACGTCACCACTTTTCAGCTGCAGCGAGTTATTGTAGGTAGCATGCGTCTTTGTGCTGGAAGCCACTCCTTATCTCTCCAACGTTTATTCTCGTGGGATTTTTGCGTCACATAACCTCGCTGGTTTTTGACTTATTCTGTCCCTGTAAGTATCCACTCATAACTAGAATGCTTAATGCGAATTATATTGCTGTCCACTGGTTCTCTCTCTTAACACCATTATCTTTCGTTCCTCTTCTCTTCATCACGTTTCCTGCAGTGATTCGTTTTAGGCTCCATACGTCTTTGCGCATATCCGGAGCAAACAGGAAACACTCATTGTTTCTCCATCCTGTAATCTTTTAGAATGCCGTATCACTTACCTTTGCTGGTTTGTCGGTGTATTTTGTGACAATGTTTTAATCTACTACTGACCAAACTGCTTAGTGGAATGGTTACATCTGGCACTTGAAAGTTGTTCATAGCTCTATTATCTGTCGACCCTCTTAACCTCAGCACCTCTATTTAGCGGCAACTAGTGGTCGTCGGCTCCAAGCGTCTCTGCGCATATTCCGAACCTGCTAAGAGCCACTCTGTTTTGTCTCCAACCTTTATTCTTTGGAACTGTCTGCGTCACATACATCTGCACACGTTGACTTATTCTGAGAAATTGTGGGTATGCACTAGTAACTAGAAGGCTTCATGCAAATGCCATTGCTGACCACTAATACGCTCAATCCTAGCGCCAGTATCTGTTTTTCGTCTTACCTGTGGCACCTCTGTTTAGCAGCAGCCATTCTTCTTAGGCTCCAATCATCTCTGCGCATATCCAGAGCCTGGTAATAACCACTCTTTTATTCCTCCAGCCTTTACTATCTGGGACTGTCTGCGTCAAATACATTTGCTGTCTATTGACTTATTCTGGGACACTGTATGTATCCACTAGCAACTAGAAGGCTGCACGCAAATGCCATTGATAGCCATCGATAATCACGCTCGCTTAGTAACGTTATCAGTTCTTCGTATCACCTACGTCACCACCTTTCCGCTGCAGCGAATCATTGTAGGTACCATACATCCTTACGCTAGGAGCCACTCCTTATCTCTCCAACGCTTACTCTCTTAGATTATTTACATCACATACCTTTGCTGGTTTGTTGACTTATTCTGTCCCTGTAGGTATCCACTGATAATTAGAAAGGCTTAATCCGAATGCTTTTGCTGACCACTGATACTCTATTTCCTAACGCTACTATCTGTCGAGCTTCTTATCTTCCTCAACTCTTTGCATTGATCCGCCCAAGGCTCCATACCCTTCTGTGCAGAACTTCAGCTTGCCAGGATACACTCCTTGTCTCTTTATCATACCTTCTCCTGGAATGTCTGCATCACGTGCCTTCGCTGGCTGGTTGATGCATTCTGTGATCCCGTAGGCATACACTAGTGACCAAAGGTCTTATTGAAATGGCTACATTCGGCCACTGGTAGTCTTTCCTAGCGCAACCATTTGTCGATAGTCTTAAATTTGGCGCCTCCGTTTACTATGCAGCTAGTGTTCACAGGCCCCATGCATCTGCGATTATCCAGAGCTTGTTAGGAGTCACTTCGTATCTCAATAACCAACATTCCCTTAGAATACCTGCATCCAATCCTTCCGCTGCCATACCGCCAATTGACCTTTATGTCTCCCTTGCCGCAACCTATTTATTTTTAACTTTATGTTTCTTTTATTAGGCTGGCTACTTGCTGTTCACGCACCATACAGTCACCAGCAGTCTTTTAACTCGCTTTGCTCTCTCTCCGCGCAATTTTTGCCTCATACTAAACTGATTGTTCGTGGATTAAATAAATAAATAAATAAATAGTATATTCTCGTATTTGTCGAGACACACCAAACCCGTTGTGATCCATATTTACATGCAAATATGTTTCGCAACAAAACGTTGCCATGTATGTAATCGGCAGTAAGCCGAAAGTTGTACAGGCTTAGGAAATTGTAAATTTAATCGTGAGGAATAAAGTCGTCAATGCATGAGGAAATCTCGGGTTCTAGCGTGATAATGTAAACAGTCAGGGCACTACATTTGTAGTGAGAACGATACACGTAGGCGGGGAATATCTTAGTCTTGAACGTGTCAGGATAATATTACATCATGATTCTAATCGACTTGCCAGTAGGTAGTTGTGGGCAGTGACGTTATTCAGTGGCGAGTCACATCCGCCACGTCGCAGTGTTGTTAAACGGACATTTGTAGCTTTTTATAGGGAGAACACTTGCCAGGCGAAAACCCACCACGTCCTGGAACACTGTCAGAAATCCGTTTGTACACTAATGTACAACTGGCAGAGCAGCTCGCCGACTGCTTTCACCCTCGGTTATCCGCAGTCAAGTGACTTCCAATTTCCCCTGTTAGCTGATCAGGTATCTTTGGTAGGGGCGGCCATGATGGCTGAGGAATATGGAGGATGAGACCTTAGTCTTCTTTGTTTGTCCAGGTGAGCAAAACATCAGACACTTGCGTCTGGATTTATCGGGTTTATGTATGCTTTTCAGGTGTGTGGATGCCTCGTGTCCAGCTATCATTACTGGACAACGGTCGTGGTAGTGAGTGCATTTGTATCCATTTCTTGTACAGCTATGTTCTTTGTAGGTCCTTGTGAGTTACGTCCTGTTCCGGCCAAAAACGGTTTCTTGGTCCAATCCCAGATCTCCAAACAGTTCCGGACCACGGCGAAAAGGGAAGATGAGGGACAAACAAGGACGCAATAAACAGGCGTGGGAACAAACATGGTTTAAGTCCTGTGATATAACGTTTAGTGGAAACAAATGATGTACAATGTGTAGCAATGCTTGTGCTGAAAGTGTCCTTTTAGTGTTCGACGAAAGCAGTGGCCTATAAGTTGGTTGCTACCATCTACGTGGGATAAAGAGCGTTGCGCCGTTGAGCAAAAACGCAGTATCGGTTTGCTATGATGTAACTATTGCGTGGGAAGACAGAAAGCAGAATTTAAAGACCAGCAAGTAGCCGACCTAATTTGATAGGGAGCGTAGCACATGCTGACTTAGAAAACGCCAGTGGGTCTGTTGGACTCATACATAGGTAAGTGTGTCAAACATAGCAGCGCGTAAGTGCGCAATGAACACCTATAAATGAGAAGCTAACGGGCGTCTGTGTACTGATCAGATGAGAGGAGTGCTGAACTAAAAAGTTAAGAAGGGTTAATAGACGGAAGGACAGCGAATAGCCAGAATGCAAGCGTACATTAAGGTTGCTGAGGGTATTAGAACCTAGGCCTAACCGCAGCAGCTTGGGTGCTAAGGTAATAGTACCAAGCTGGATAGAACCAGAGAATGCTAGCCCGAGACTTGGAGGATTGCAGGTAATAATGCCTAAGACAATGCAGCGAGTAAGGGATAAATGAAGGTCTAGAAATGTGAGGCAGAACGGCGGCTTGCGCTGAATACATGGATATGCTTGCATGACAGAAGAAAGCTAAGTAAGTTTTCGTGATAGAAGGAGAGCAGACGGGGGAAGCGCAAGCATACGATGTGGTTGTTAAATAGTTCGAGCATAATAGACTAAGACGCACCGACGCGCAGCTAATCAAAACTTGTTGGGGTGCTAATGGAATATAACAAAGGAGCCTTGAGCCGGGAGAAGACAGCGAGAGCTGAACTACAATCGATTAGGTGTTGCAGATGAAGTAGGTGACGACTGTGCCTCATAGCAAGGAATCCTGTGCCGGGGAAAGCCGGTGAGAGGGTTAGACTTTAGTATAAGTAAGGGTCATAGACTTAGCGAGTAATAGATATATGAACGCCTAGAAAGGAGCGCTGTGCGCTGACTACTTGAGTTATGTTTGCTCTACAGCTGATAGCTAAGAAACGTTTCATGAAGAAAGGAAAGCGGATGGATGATGCGGAAGCATACAATACAGCTGTTAGATGGTTCAGAGCGGAGAGGCTAAGACACAGCGACGTGCAGATTCTCGAATTATGCCAGGGTGCTAATAAGACAAATAGGTTGCCTCAAGAGAGATCTAAATTTAAATTGGCGGAAAGGTTGGATGCAGATAGTCTAAGGGATTAAAGGTTCAGGGTAATCGCAGATGCATGAGGAATACGACCACTAGCTGGTTACCAAACAAAGGTGCCGAAGTTAAGCTGATCAACCAATGGTTTAGGAAAAGTTACTAGTAGCCAGATGTAGCCATTCCAGCAAAACGCTTGACCCCTAGTGTATGTCTACAGGATCATAGAATGCATCAACAAACCAGAGAAGGTAAGTGAAATACTTTCCAGGGGAATGTATGATGGAGAGACAAGGAGTGTATCCAACAGGCTCAAGAGCGGCGCAAAAGGGACAAGGAGCCTAAGACGAATCTCTGCAAAATGGTAACGAGCATAAGGAGAGCGATAGATGGTAGAGCTAGAAGAGAGTGAGCGAGTATCAGTGGCAAGCAAGCGCATTTGGATTAGGCCTACTAATTATCACTGGATACCTACAGTGACAGAATAAGTCAAAAAACCAGCAAAGGTATGGGAGGCAAACAGTTCAAGAGAGTAAGTTTTGGAGAGATGAGGAGTGGCTCCTAGCGCAAAGATGTATGCTACCTACAATGACTCGCTGCAGCTGAAAAGTGGTGACGTAGGTAATACGTAGAACTGATAAGGTACTAGGAGAGATAAAGAGTATCTACGACTAGCAATGGCATTTGGATGAAGCCTTCTAGGGACTAGTGGATACCTAAAGTGACCCAGAATAAGTCAACAGAGAGCAAATGAATGTGACGCAGACAGTCATAAGGAATGATGGTCGGAGATAAACGAGAGTGGCTCTTAGCAAGCGCCGAATATGTGGAAAAATGCGTGGAGCCTAGGAACACTGGTTGCTATTAAATACTGGTACAACACCCTTGTCTCTACGCAGACGTTAACCATCTACCCATATGGCTATTGATTCTATAGGACATTCAAGGCACTTTCAGCATATTCATTGTTGCACAGTGTACATGGTTTTGTCTCAACGATAAATGTTGTAACATAAGACTTTAACAATGTTTAACTTCATGCCTGTTCTTGCGATCCTCTCTCGGTTGTCCCTCACTTTCCATTTTCTCCGAGGTTCGGAACATCTTGGAGATCTGGGATTGGACTGAAGAACAGTTTTTGCCCGCCGAACGTGATAACCGACAAGTACATACATGGAGCATGGTTGCATACCAAAGGGACTGAACTGCAATCACCACCACAACCTTTGTCCAGTATGGAGAGCTGGACACGTCTTCACCCTCCTGCTAATTATGTATCCGAAAAATCCAGACAGCAGAAAGTTTGAACCTTTGCTCACCTGGACACAAAACAAAACGACTATACGTGATTTTCCTATCCTCAACCGGCCTTAACGACTATAAATAACAATACTGCAATGTAGCGACTGTGACTCGCCACCGAATAAAGTCACAGCCCATAATTTCACACTGACAGGTCAACAAGCGTCACCATTCTAGGTGGGTTCGTTACACTGGAACTTCTACATTTGCATATACTGTCGTCTTTTTGCTTTCTAAGATATCACCGTTGACCTTTGCGTTACTTGTGCACGAACTCACTGTATTGTCATATCTCTCTTGTGTGTGCTCTTCAATTATCTTCCAATGGATCATTCCGGAATCTCAATCAATTATTAGCCGAGGTACCGGTTCCACGACAGCCCAATTATTATTTCGCATTTTCACCATTGTACATTTCCAATCATGGACATTTGAACAATTTTCTACTGTCACTGTTACAGTTGTCATAAAATGTCTGTACATTTATACATTTCTGATCATGCCTACATGGGCGTGCCTGGCATAGTCGAAAATAAAATATTTATTTATTTATTTTAAGAACACATTTTTATTCCAGACAAAGCGAGGCACGCCTTTTTGGCATGATCAGCATATTGCAATATTGTACATGATAGCATGATTAGCAGCTCCAAGCGCTGGAGTAGTACAGTTGGAGACAATATTATTGATCCATATGGCTCAAAGGTTGTACAAAGTCTTTGTACACAGAATGCGAGATGTAGAGTTAAGAACCAGATCACAAACGTGGAGCATGTTGATGAGGAACTAGTCCGCTTAAGTGGTGTACACAGTGCGGATCAGGTGAGTGAAGAATGAGGAAAAAGCTGAAAAAATATTTAAGAATAGTGGCATGTCAATAATCAAATGTGTAGGCGTGTTCGTACGAGAGCAGATATATGCACAGAATTTGTAACTTTGGTATCGGTCAACTTGCCAATGTGTGTTAGGGACGGTGACTTTATTCACGGTCTAGTCACATCCTTCACGTCGCAGTGATGCTAGGCAGACATTTGCGGCTTTTTGTAGGGAAAACGCTTGCCAGACGAAGACCCACCACGTCCTGAAACATTGCCGACTGGTGATAAGATATAAAAAGCTTGCATCTGACCGAGTACCCTCGCGGATATTCGCAGTCACGTTTGGTCAATATTTTCCATGGCTGTGTAGTCGCCTTTGGAGTCGAGCGCAAGTGGTTGGAGCTGTTGATCAAACTATCTGTCCAACCAACAGAGGAAATTGGCAGCCAGTTGCCTGCGAATAAGCGAATATGAAATCCGTTGTCAAGCGGATTTGCCAGTTATAAATTAGTGCTAAAACTGCTTTATGGCAGTGTGTTATGACGGTTTGGGTTTTGCCCTGGCGAGCGTTCTCCCTATAAAAAGCTACAAATATCTGTTTAACAACACTGTGACGTGGCGAATGTGACTCGCCAATGAATGAAGTCACTGCCCACAAATACATACTGGCACGTGGACTAGGCTCAAATATCAACCATTTCCCGAAACGTGCAAGATTATGATACTCTCCGTCTACATGCACTGTTTCACTGCACTTACAGTGCCTTGACCGTTTACACCAAGCAAGATTGAACACAAAGTATCGTTGTGATATACAATTGCCTATAAACAATGATCATGCCTGATTTAGTGTGTCGCTATAAATTTGAGAATAAACTATTTATTTATTTATTTATCTAGCTATAAAAGCGCGACACCGTTGACGTTCTAGCTAGGGGAACGGAGCATGCACAGCACACAGGGCCGTCGCGCGTTGCAACCGAAAGGAGCGCCAAGCAAAAATAGCGATGAGCAAATAAAGCATTCGAACTCAGCAGTCAGTTCAACAAACCACACCGGTAGCCTAGGTGTATAATTAAATAATTTTTGCTTAAATTTTGCACAGGCCTACCGCATAATCTCCAGACTGCTACAGCATCATTTAAGGCTAACTAGCAAATGAACATTACAGAGCTTCATATAAGTACATCCATTGCTGTCAGTTAGACGACGTTTCGGACAGGTTTAATGTTAATCTTAGGCGTAGCAGCAGTAACGGCAGTAACAATAGACACTAACGTCTTATGCGTAGCATAGGACTGGTAGAATTCCTTTACTTGTTTACATCAATGGTCATAAGCCCAAGGTATTTTCACGGAACCAGTGGTCTAAGTATTTGGTGTGGTAACGGGTGAAGCTGCAGACCAAACAATGAATGTGTAGTTAAGCCGTAAGCACTGAGGTTTGTCTGCTCGGATGGATTCGTTTTTGCTATGAAATATCCTATTTGAGAAGTGCTTACGTAGTTACAAACCACTTAGTCAGTACACCAGGCTCTACTATCGGTTGTTGTGTTTGAGAAAACCATAGAGCCATTGAAAAAAGAAAGCGATAAGAGTGATGCTACCGGTTGGTACTTGCACGCTTTGGACCAAAACGTCAGTAAGGGAACCGAAGCGTGTCAGAACCCGATGGGAAATGGCTACCTATACTTCGTACCCTAATTTCTAGTCTATGCACCTGCAAAATGTGGGCCACTGATCCAGCTGAGGTCGCCTGGGTGTTTTGAAATCGATACTGAGTAACTTGAAAATAATGTGTGGGTATTGGTCTAGACTATTCACCAGGGTTCAGATACCGATTAGCTCTTACGTTGTTTATGTGGCGGCTTCTACTCTTGTCATTGTGAAAATTGTAGGCCGCCGTGTACCTAGAATAAGAGGAAGCACGTAAACCGGAAGTCAGTAATGAAGAAGTCATCATGTACTCTGTTTTTCATTCTTAAAACCTGGAAATTAAGTGCAACGGATACCGCCAAAGTTCCTTAGGTGGTAACGTATTAACGATATAGAATGTGGATGCGTTGTGTGCTCAGGGTGCACAGAGATCATGATATACATTTTAGGCGTCCTCAAACTAAACCAACGAAGCGGTTTTGTGAACCGCAGAAATTGAAGTTGCGTTGCATATGGTTAACACATAGGATGCTTTGTATCTCCTTCCTGAATTGCTGCAAGTTTGAATTTCTCTTAGCTTAAAAGGCATCCGCTCCACATGTTTGCTACACAACTAAGCAGGAACCAGCAAGCAGTCTTTCCTTCGCCCTGGCCTGGTAATGGAATCTCCTTTGGTTTGATGTTCAGGCTCAGCTGCGCTGATTGGATTTAGACAGCTAATATTAATGTGCAGCATTTATTGGATTACCTTATGTAAGAAGCACAGGGTAAGGATAATGCGTCTTAAAATAAGGTGCTGAATTTTATGGTCTTCACACCTTTGTCGATAAATCAGAGCTGGCTGTGATGGGGCAAGCGCCTTCGTTAAGCATCGCTGTGCTTTTCAAGCGCAGCACGGTCCAATTCATGTGAGCTGCGGCGTATACAGAAGCAGTATTAAACTGGTGGACTGATATTGCTCCTATAAAGATAGAGCATTGCATCTGCAGTGTTTATGTAACGCACTTAGTGTGGAGCGGACCATGGTCCAGCCACCGCCTTGGTGTGCGACTGATTCCCAAATACAGCGTGCTTGTTTTTGCCTGTGAAATAGTGTGGGCCGGCTCCGTTGATGAAACTTGGCACCCACCCACATGCCTCCCGGTCTTATTCCTTCGAGTCTACACTGAATATGGGGGGTGTGGTTACAGCTGTGGGTGGTGCATCGTAAGCCATCCATGGTCCCTCTGTAGGCGCAGGCGTCCTGAGGATGGCCACAGTGCCAGGCAAATTCGAAATCGGATGCCGCCAACCATGTGGGAGGATAGGACCTTTAACCCTTTACTTGCTAATGGACTTACTCTGCAATGTTTGGGCACATGAAGTAGCACAAGCCGAGGTCAGTTGCTATTACCTCCTTAGGAATTGGGTGTAGTGACCTGGAGAATTTCTCGTATGACTGTGTAAATTGTTCTAAAATATTGGAAAATTATGATTCTTAATTATTATGAAAACAAGCGGTTTCCTTGTCGGAACTTCATTCCCGTTGTTTGAACCACACAGCACCTAACTTTTGAAGCGCGCGGTTTTGACCTTCAGAAGTCCCGACCACGCAAGCGACGCTCAGCTACCTCTATCCCAGCTAGCTCTTCTCTAGGGACATATTTTTAGCATCAGCTAGCTTTTTTAATGCTCAAGATACATTTCCCTAGCTTATGTATGTGGGTATTACCGTGCCCACACGGTTGGTCTTTTAGCCGCGAAATTGATATATAGCGTATGATCTCCGGCTATAATTGGTGATCCCGAGGAAAGCTTTCCTTTTTCGTTTGTAACTAAGTTTTCTTTTAGACCTGGTCACATATTGCTTTTTTCCCGCCAATTTTCTATATCTCCACTTGCCTTTTTCAAGCTTGCTGGCTTAATAAATTGCCCATATGAGGGTTATTCACCCAGATTCAGATAACCAGGTGGGTGCAGTCCATCTCTCCATCCAGCCTTTTTGAGAGACTATTCGTAAGTCGCGGTTTACTTTGCTAGCTACCACCTTTTCGATCCGTGGCATAAGGTGTGCTAGTGTAGTTTCACTGAACTGTCAAAGCGCTTCCACCGCAAGTCGTCCATGAGCTCGACGACATTTTACATCTTTCAGAATATCGAACGATTTCCGAAGCGCTTAAGGTCGTCGTCTTAAAATGACACAGCGTAGCAGACCAAGCTTGCGTTACGCTGCGCCTTGAGGAAACTAAGCTAGGTAATTGAAAGCCCTCTCAGCTAGTGCCCAAGATATATACGCTATCCAAGCCTCTTTCTGTTGCCAACGTTTCTCTTAAAGAAATGTGGCTTCGCCGCTTGCAACGTGACATACGTAGCCCTTTGTATGCAAATGACGCGTCCCTTTCTTACCTCGCCGACATTACTGACTGTAGTTAGGAAACCCACACCCAACTGCATCAGCTTTAGTCTACTCTTAGTACGGAGACAACAGAACTACGAACGCAAGTAGCTGCACTTACCAATCGCCTAGGCTGGCTTGCCGAACAACCTCCTCTGGTTGTCAGGTGGGTGGTTTGGGTTTAACCCGTTCCCGCTAATAGTTCGACAACAGTTTTCAAGGACGTGATAGGTTTTCGCGTGACAAACCTTTTTATAGAAAGCCCCATTTGTCCGCCTTACAAAACTGTGACGTGGCGGGGGGACTTGCCACAAACTAAAGGCAATGCTTCGTAGATATCCGAATAAAGTTATCTTACCCGCAGACCTCATTCGTTCATTCTCCTATCTTGAACTACATCAAACAGGCAAACTTTCAACAACACACTTGCAAGCACAAGCTACACTACCACATATCTAAAGATTTCATGGGTATATACACCCATACACATACATTTACGCTTATATAAAACGAATTTCGGTGCATTTTTGAGCCCAATTGGTTAGGTTAACCTGATCATATCTGTAAAGTTGGTCTCGCGTTGTCAATGATAAGCCGCTCATTTCTTTACTTATTTGTTTAGATAACCTAACACAATATGAATCAGACGGCGGAAATCGTTTCAGCCTTCGTACTGATCCTAATTCACGTTCGAAATCTCCGCCTAGGTCAACCACGAACGATTTGGGCAACAGCTCAGATTCTGTCGCCCGCGCTGTTCCTTTCAAAGTAATACGCTAGGAAACAGGCCGGCCAGCTTGTAAGAGGGACGGACGTAGCTGGCTGCCGCAGTCGTCCTTTCTTCGTCCCTCATCATAGTAAGGGAAAAGGCTATCACCTTGACACCGACGCAGAAGTCATCGTTATCCCAAGTGCTTCCAAGGACATTGTTGAATTGACAGCTAGCCCATTGTGCGCAGCAAACGGCAAACCACTCGCAGGTATTATCAACGCGCGCACCCGCTTACTTTAGATCTACGGCGTGCTTTTAAGCGGATCTGTCTCCTCGCAGATGTCCAGATGCCAACTCTTTCCTCCACCTTCTGCAGCTCTTTGAGCTTTGGTTGAAACAAAGTTACGCCGGCTGATCGATCGTCAAGCAAAGCTAGCAGTTTTAGGCATTTGACCGACATTTAGTCAATCAGTTCTGTGTATGCCAAGGAATCAAAATTAGTTATTCGTCAGAAGCTCCCGAGCCAATTCCCTCCAGCCTTCCGTGCAGCAACACGTTTCAACCGCCACGGATGCTGTAATACATTACACCGTCAACAAAAGTTCGCCTGAATTCGCTAAACCCAGGCGAGTGACGAGTCAGGCTCAAATTTGTTCGCGTGTAAGTCGAGCACATGTTTACACTAGGCATCGTTCACCCATCCAATAGCTCGTGGGCCCTGCCGCTCTAACTGGTGCTTAAAAGATTAGACGAGTGGCGTACATGTGGTGGTTACCTCGCGCTCAGCAAAATAGTATTCCCAAACTCTATCCTATTTCTCACATCCAGGATCTGAAACGTGCGTTCTCTAAAACCCATCTGGTTTGCACTTAACACTAGTGCCCAAACGTCTTAATCATACGGCGTCACCAGCCACTGATACTAGCTTTCTTAGAGCCAATATCTCTGGTTAGCAGCAGCTAATCGCCATAGGCTCCATTCAAATCTACGGATATCTGAAGCTCGGTATTCACCACTCCTTCTCTACAAAGCTTAATCTCTTGGACTGTTTACAACACAGCTCAGCTGGTTTGTTGACCTACTCTGTGCCACCGTAGCTTACAGTAGTAAAGGAAGGATTAATCGGAATGCAATGGCTGTTCACTCACTTCTCTCCTAGCCCCTTATCTGCCGTCCGCCTTACTCTCATCATCTCTTTTTGGCAGCAGTTTGTCGTTATTAACTCCATGCATCTGTGCAAATCTGTAGCTTTGAAGGACTTACACCTTTACTCTCCAACCTACTTGTCCCTCAAATGTCTCTCTCTAATCTTTGATCGCTTGTTGAATTATTCATTGACACTGTACATATCCACTAATGACGAAAATTTTTAATCATATGGCTTCAACGTCCATTGGTACTAACTCTCCTAGAACCATTATCTCTGTTTAGCAGCAGCTGGCTGCCATAGGCTCCATTCAACTCTACGGATATTTAGAACTCGGTATCCACCACTCCTTCGCTACAAAGCTTATTCTCTTGGACCGTTTGCATCACAGCTCAGCCGATTTGCTGACCTATTCTGTGCCACCGTAGGTTCCAATAGTAACTGAAGGCTTAATCCGAATTACAAGGCCGACCACAGATCTCTTTCTCCTACCGCCATTATCTATCGTTTGCCTAACTTTCGTCAACTCTTCTTGGCAGCAGTTGGTTGCTGTTGACTCCATGCATCTCTTTGCAAATCTGTAGCTTGCTTGGAGCCATCACGTATTTTCAAACTTTATTCTCTTAGATAATTTGCATCACAACTTAGCTTGTTCAATGAATTATTCTGTGACACTGTAGATATCCAATAGTGCCCAAGTCTTGACCGAATAACGCTACTGCCCACTGGTAAACCATATTGTAGCCCCATTTTCTCTGTTCAGCAGCAGTTAGTCGCCATAGGCTCCACTCAACTCTGCGGATATCCGGAGCTCGCTAGGCGTCACTCTTTCCCTACAACGTTTATTCTATTGGCCTGTATGTATCACAACTCAGCTGATTTGGTGACTTAGTATGTGCCCTCGTAGGTTCCACTAGGAAATGAAGGCCTAATCCGAATGCAATGGCTGGCCACCTAATTCTCTCCTAGCCCCCTTAACTGCCGTTTGCCTTACCCTCGTCAACGCTTCTTGACATCGGTTCGTCATTGTTGGCTCCATGCGTTCCTGTGCGAAGCTGTAGCTTTTAAGGAGCCAGCACTTTAACCCCCAACCTTCTTTCACTCGAATGTCTGTCTCTTTAATCTTCGCTCGCTTGTTTGATTATTCATTGACACTGCAGGTATCCACCGGTGACAAATCTTTCTAATGATATGGCTTCACGAGCCACTGATACTACCTTTTCAAGAGCCATTATCTCTGTTTAGCAGCAGCTAGTCCCCATAGGTTCCATGCAAATTTGCGGATATCCGGAGATCGCTATGAGTTTCTCCTTTCCTACTACGTTTTTCTCTTGCATTGCATCGCAGGTGGTTCTGTAACACAGTAGGTATCTATGTGTGGCTGATATCCTTAATTAGGTAGCTACAGTTGGCGGATGATTGTCTGTCCACCAACGCTTTTATCTCTGTTGTCTCACCTTCAACACCTCTAGCTATCGCGAATAGGCGTAATCTTCTCGCATCTCTGCGAATATTTGGGGCTTGCTATTTGCCACCCCGTATCTTCCCAAATGTTTTCTTGTAGATAGTTTGCATCACATATGTTTGTTGGTCTGTTGACCTACTCTTCGATAGTGTAGTTATATATTAGTAACTAGAATTCTTAAGCTAACTAGCACATTTGACTACTGAGAGCAAGTCCATTAGCGCCATTTCTCAATCGTCTTACCTTCGGCACTTAATCCTCCGTCCATATCCATTTAATCCTAGCCGGCTTGCATTATGCGCAGCTCCGTATCCTCATATACCTATGCACATAGTCGCTAACCTGTGGTCTTAGATAATCCTTATCCCGTGGAGTATAGTTAAATATCGCAACCTCGTCACTGTACCTTCTTGTTTCCGATTGCAACCAATCGAGCTTACATACCCACTTCTGGTCTCCGGTTGAATTCTAACGCCGGAAGCTAATACCACGTGCCTCTCTTCCCGAAAGACCGCTCTCTATTCTCATATAAGTAATTAAAGCATTGGGCCATGCCTTCTGCT
Source organism: Dicrocoelium dendriticum (assembly GCA_944474145.2). Taxonomy (NCBI): domain Eukaryota; kingdom Metazoa; phylum Platyhelminthes; class Trematoda; order Plagiorchiida; family Dicrocoeliidae; genus Dicrocoelium; species Dicrocoelium dendriticum. The sequence continues at coordinate 5,389,196 of OX104065.1, read as the reverse complement.
GCGTAATCAAAAAATATTTTCGGCGTAAAATCTGTTACACATTGTATACCAGTTGCTTCAAGTAATTGTCTTAAAGCAGGATTTCCCCAATGCTTTGCACCATGACTGTCCTTTATCGTCTTCTCTCGGCCTGTTCCTCTATTTCCGTTTTCTCTGAGGTCGTGAACATCTTCGAGATCCGGGATTGAACTGAGGATCTGCCTCCGTCTGAGATGGGACGAAATAACCAATAAAGACTTACCTGGACCATCAATTCACTTCAAAACCAATAATCTGCACCTAACAACTCAACCACCGATGTCCTGTGAGGGTAGCTGGACACGAATTCTTCACACCACCTAAAATATACATAATCAGAGAAGGTGTAACCCCATACACTGGAAATTCTACTTACCATCAAAATCCTACTTCCTCCTAGACCGACCTCAACGTCCATGTTGGACGCTGACTGCGCCATTTGTCTAGCCAACAGAGGAGTCAATCGACTGCGAATAACCGCACGAACAAATGTTTCATAAGAAGCTTTGCCAGTTGTACAGGGCCGTTCATAACAATCAACGACCGCGTTCCAGGATGCGGTGGGGTTTCGCCTGGCAAGCGTTCTCTCTATAAGAAGCCACAAAAGTCTGTTTATCAACACTGTAACGTGGCGGACGTGACTCGCAACTGAATAAAGTCAAGGCCCACTGTTAAATTCTGGAATACCGAGTAGTCATTTTCAGTATTGTACTGTCAAGTACAACCAAGATACTCTGCCTTCATCTACGATCCCCACTCCACTTACCGTGCTCTTTTATTTACTTTACGCACACTTGAAACCATTTTATTGGCACTTCACTGACGAGTTTGCTCCTCATGAGTGCTTCGACGGTTTCTGCAAATTTTACAACTTTTGGCCACGGCCAATTACATGCGTTGTAACCTATCTGCTGCGCCACATAATTGTTTGTAAATTTTGTTCATATCTGAGGTGGTATGGCTCAATGAATTCGAGAATAAAAGTTTTATTTATATACTAGTCGCTGATGAAGCTATACCCAAGATTGACATAAGCACGCTTTTGGCATCTTCGAATGTTTGCATATGCACTTTGGTCATCGCAACGCAACCCAGACTTTTCAATCATTCATGGTTTCAGTTACTAAGGGTCTTGGTTTCTTCTATCCATAGAGGGACGATATCCTATTTGCAAGCGCTTCTAAAGAACAACATGGCGAACATCTCAAGCTTCTTTACGATAGGCTGGCCGTTAATAGCATCACTGTCAATGCTGAAAAAGGCGGGTTTCAGCAGACATCCTTCGTACTGGTTGGCCACCTTGTTAAACAGTATGGCCTACGGCTTCTGGAAGATAGAGTCTGCGCCCTCAGGGAATCTCCGGTCCCGACTATGTTAGCCGCCATTCGCCATTTCAGCAGCATGCTCAAGTATTATCGACTTTATATTGCACATTGCCAATTTGCCAAGTTCACTAACCGACGTACTTGGTAGACACAAAAGCGGTCAGGTGAAACTGGTTGCTGCTGCTGCTGCGGAAGCGTTCAATGCTAAGAAAGGGCCTTAGCCAAGGCCGTTTCGTTTTACCCTTTCCATCCGGGCTCTCCGCTCAAGTTTGCTGTGGCGCATCGGACAACACCATTGGTGCTGCACTACAGCACCATACAGCCAGACGGTGGAAACCTCATGCTAACCTGGGCGCCTACAACCTGCCGAAGTATTGTACAGCACGTTCAGTCACAAACCGCCGGCCCTTTAGCTCTACCGTTCGACATTGCCCACACGTACTTGAAGGTAACACCTTCATTACCTTCATCAGTCGCACGCCGCTTATCTATGCATTCTAAATTCATTCAGATTGACACTCACCAAGTGAGATACGTCAGCTAGATTTCATTGCTTAATTCTAGACTGTTATTTGACACATTTCTGGTCAACGAAAAAGTCGTCCATTTTGCTCTTTCAAGCGTATCAGCGAACAGCCCCGCCGGGCAGACAATCGATGTTCAGCTATGTCCGCTGTGCAACCAAATGGCCAGATGTTTTCGGAAACGCGAGCTTTTTCATTGAAGACAACCCTACCCCATTTGCGGTTACATGAAGTTAACGTTATTTGCGACACACACCGGAGGATTTCAACCTGTCGTTCCAAAAACCTAACGCCTTATCGTTTTCGACAACCTCCACATTAGCGCCTACAAAGGTATTAAAGCTACTGCTACGCTTGTCTGCGGAAGATAAGTAGGTCTGGGGTGACAACGCACACTGACGCGCTTGGCACGCAGCTGTCACATCAGTCAGCAAGCCAAGCTTTGGCGGCAAGTGTTTGCTGCGCTTGTGAACATTCCTCCAGTTTCAGCGCGAGTTGCCAAAATCCCTCTTGCCCATGTCCTCATTCCTGGCGTTTCTGCGGAAAAGGTTGCAAGCGCTATTGCTAGGCACTGAATAGCTGCACATGGCTGTCCAGCCACAGTGCCCACCAGCTGCGGTATGCACTACCAAGCCTCCACTTTTGACATCCTTCCTAAGGTTAGCGGAGGCGGATGCATTCATACTACTGCTTATGATCCACAAGCAAACGGTATGGGGGAACGTTTCCACCGACAGCTGGAAGCCTCACCTAGGGCCGCTAATGCGCTGAGTTGGACTGAGGTCATGCCCATCGTACCGATTGGCAGCCGATCCTCCCTAAAAGTTGATCTACGCACATTAACAGTATGCTTAGACCATTGCAAATTGCAATTTCCGGTATCTGCTTGACTTTTGCCTCTTGGCTCCTCTATCATGCATCTCCGCTCACAGTTACGTTCCCCTATTTTGTTTGGCCTCTCTTTTGGTCCATATCGCATCGGTTCGATGGTGGTATAAGTGCCTTTAACGTCAGCGCATCTTATTAGCCATCGTTGGATTCTATTTGCTACTGTGGCACTCATCGTTAAACCTGTTGGACTACTCCGACCTCTCAGGCTCCAAATGCCTGTAGTTCCAAGCTATGGCCTCTCTTCCTCTGAGGACCGGCTGCCATCGACTAAGGTTCTCAATGGTATAAGTACCGGCCTCGTGATTCTTGTCTCCGTCCGATTCATTATCTGTACGCCTAATCCCAGGCGTCGCTATATGTTCCTGCTACTGTGGCTCTCACTCCTAAACCTTTTGGATTTGTCCGGCTTCTCAGGCTCCAAATGCCTAAGGGTCTCAAACCAAGGCTTCTCTTCTTTTCCACATCGATTAAAGATCTCATCGGAATAAGAAACAGCCGCATGTACTCGCCTCCGTCTGATACATTATAATATGCTTGGACCCCTGCAACTTGCAATTTCATGTCTCTGATTGACATTTGCCTCTTGTCTCCACTATATTGCATCTTAGCTTACAACCACATTCCCCTCTCTTGTTTGGCCTCGCTTTTGTTTTATATCGCATTGGTTCAATGGCGGTATAGGTGCCTCTAACGTCAACGCAACTTACTAGCACCCGTGTGATTCTCTTTGCTACTGTGGCACTCATCGTTGAACCCATTGGACTACTCCGGCCTCTCAGGCTCCAAATGCCTATAGGTCTCAAGCCAAGGCCTCTCTTCCTAAGAGGATCGGCTGCCATCGATTACGATTCTCAATGGTATAAGTAACGGCTTCATGATTCTCGTCTCCGTCCGGTGCATTATCTGTACGCTTGGTCCCCCTACCTAAATCGAAAGCTCATGTCCTAGATTAATCTTGCCTCTCGGCTAAACTATCATTCTTCTCAGCTCACAAGTATCGTCTCCCTCTCTTGTTTGGCCTCTCTTTTGGTCCATATCGCATCGGTTCGATGGTTATATAAGTGCCTCTAACGTCAGCGCATCTTACTAGCCCCCGTTGGATTCTCTTTGCTACTGTGGCACTCATCGTTAAACCAGCCACTGGTTCACTCTTTCCTAGAGCCACTATCTCTGCTTAGCAGCAGCTAGTCGACATAGCTTCCATTTAACTCTGCGGATATCCAGCGCTCCGTAGGAGTCGCGCCTTTCTTACAATGTTCATGCTCTTAGATTGCTTGCGTCACAGCTCAGATGGTATGTGGACCTATTAAGTGCCACCGTAGGATCCACTAGTAACTGAAGGCTCAGTCCGACTATATTGCTGGTCACACTTCTCTCTCTTTGCGCGCCGTTATGTGCCGTACGTCCCACTCGCAACAACTCCTCTTGACAGCAGCTAGTCATTGTGGACTCCATGTAGCTTACAAGTAACCACTCCCCAACTCTCCAACCTTCATTTTCTTCTGCCGTCTGTCTATCTAAAGCTTTGCTCGCATGTTGATTTCTTCATCGAAACTGTAGGTATCCAATAGTGGACAAACGTCTTAATACTATGGCTACATCAGCCACTGGCTCACTCTTTTCCAGAGTCAATATCTCTGATTAGCAGCAGTTAGTCGCCATAGCCTCCATTTAACTCTGCGGATATCCGGAGCTCTGTGGGAGTCCCTCCCTTCTTACAATATTCATTCACTTGGATTGTTTGCTTTACAGCTCAGATGGTTCGTCGACCTATTATGTGCCACCGTAGGATCCACTAGTTACCGAAGGCTTAGCCCAAACTCTATTGCTAGTCACTCTTCTCTCTCCTAGCGCTTCATTATCCGTCGTTCATCTTACTCGCCTCAACTCTTCTTGACAATAGCTAGACACTGTTGGCTCCATGTAGCCTACAAGGAGCCACTTCTTGACTCTCTAGCCTTCATTCTCTTCTGCCGTATGTCTCTCTTAAACCTCGCTTGCCTGTTTACTTCTTCATCAGAGCTGTAGGTATCCAGTAGTAGACAAACGTCCTAATATTATGGCTACAGCAGCCACTGATTCATTCTTTCCTAGTGCCGCTATCTCTGCTTACCAGCAGCTAGTCGCCATAGCTTCCATTTATTCCTGCGGATATCCGGAACTCGCTCCCTCTTACAATGTTCATTCTCTTGGATTGTTTGCGTCACAGCTTAGCTGATCTGTTGACCTATCACTTACCTTCACTGGTCTATAGATACACTCAGCTACCCTATAGGCATACGCTAGTGACAAAGCGTCCGATTGGAATAGCTGCATCTGGCGACTGAGTAACTCCTAGCGCCAACATCTGTCGGTCGTCATAAATTCTGCATTTCTCTTCAGAAGTAGCTAATGGCCATTGGCCCCATGCATATGTGATGATCCAGTGCTTGTTAGTAGCCACCCCGTATCTGAATAACCTTTACTCCTCTAGAATATCTGCATCCAGCCTCCGCTGCCCTGCCACCAATTGAGCTTTAAGACTCTCACGCAGGAACCTATTTATTTTCGCTTATTATGCCCCCCACCCGGATTACACTAACTACGTGCTGTTCATGCACCTGACAATCACTACCGACATTCTAACTCTCTTTGCTCTATCCCCACGCAACTATCGACTCATATCAAACGGATACTCGCACTTTACCAAATGGTGCACCGCTCTTGTCCCTACGCAGGCAATAGCAATCCACCTATACGGCTAATGATTCTATAGGATACTCAAAAGACATTTTCAGCATAATTATTGTTGCACAGTGTAAATGCTTTTGTCTAAAGCCCAAATGTTATAACACAAGACATTAACAATATTCAATTCCATGCCTGTTCTTGTGGTCTTCTCTCGGTTGTCTCTCACTTTCCCTTTTCTCTGAGGTCCGGGATATCTTGGAGATCTGGGATTGGACTGAGGAACAATTTTGGCCCAAGACGGACGGAACAACCCACAAGGACTGACATGGAGGATGGTAAAGCTCCGCAAGGACCAACCTACAATCACCATAACCCTTGTCCAGTATGGAGAACTGGACATATCCTCATACTCCCATACAGTATACATCTGAAAAATCTGGAGAGCGGAAAAATTGAAACTTTTGCTCACCTGGACATACAACAAGAAGAAAAATCGCGTTGTCCCTCTCCTCCAGCGACCCCAGAAATCATGGCGACCCAGAGCAAAATACCCGTCCAACTAACAGAGGAAATTAGAAGCCATTACCCCGCGAAAAACCGAAGGTAAAAAAAGTCGTCAAGCGGCTTTGCCAGTTCAACATTAATGTTCAAAATGCTTTACGGCAGTGTTGCAGGACGTGGTGGGTTTTCGCCTGGCAAGCGTTCTCCCTATAAAAAGCCACAAATGTCTGTTTAACAACACTGCGACGTGGCGGATGTGACTCGCCACTGAATAAAGTCACAGCCCACAACTACATACTGGCAAGTCGACTAGATTCACATATCAACTCTTCTTGACACGGTTTCAACTATACACCGTTGAACCCAGAGTATCATCCTGATACACAACAGTTTTAAACCTTGATCATGCCTAAGTTGGTGCGTCTCTATGAAACTGAGAATAAACTATCTATTTATTTATTTTACCATGGACATACGACCAATTTTCTATTATTACTGTCACAGTTGCCATAAAATGTTTATACAGTTGTACATATCAGATCATGCCTCCATGGGCGTGCCTCGCATAGTCGAGAATAAAGTATTTATTTATTTATTTATTGGACTACTCCGGTTTCTCAGGCTCCAAATGCCTAAGGGTCTCAAACCAAGGCTTCTCTTCTTTTCCACATCGATTAAAGATCTCATCGGCATAAGAAACAGCCGCATGTACTCGCCTCCGTCTGATACATTATAATATGCTTGGACCCCCGCAAATTGCAATTTCATGTCTCTGATTGACTTTTGCCTCTTGTCTCCACTATCTTGCATCGTAGCTTACAATTACTTTCCCCTCTCTTGTTTGGCCTCACTTTTGTTTTATATACATAAATAAATAAATAAATAGTATATTCTCGAATTTCCGAGACACACCAGACCAGGCATGATCAACGTTTACAAGCAATTTATGTTTCGCAACAAACACGTTGCTATGTATGTAATCGGCAGTAAGCCGAAAGTTGTCCAAGCTTTGGAAATTGTAAAATTAATCTTGAGGTATAAATTCGTTAAAAAATGCGAGAGGTAGAGATAATAATCAGATCACTATTATGGTATGTCAAGGAGGAACTAGTCCGATGAGTTCCCGTACATAGTGTGTGTCAGGTGAGTTAAGTATGAGGAAAGGGGTGAAAAATACTTAAGGATAGTGGCACGCCACTAATCAAATATGTAGGCGTGTTGGTGCGAGAGCACATATATGAACAGAACTTGCAAATGTGATATCGGTCAGCTTGCCATTGTGTGTTAGGGGCGGTGAATTTATTGAGTGGCGAGTCACATCCGCCACATCGAAGCGTCGTTAAACAGACATTTGTGGCTTTGTGTAGAAAAAACGCATGCTAGACGAAGACCCACCACGTCCTGGAACACTGCCGGCTGGTGATATGACATTGAAAAGATGGCATCTGATCGATTACCCTCGCGGATATTCGCAGTAACGTAACGCCAGCTTGTTTCCCATGACCGTGTAGTCGCCTTCGGAGTCCAGTACAAGTGGTTGGAGCTGTTGAAGTCGGACGACTCAGGTGACTTGTATTGAGTTGATTGGTTTTCTAGGTTCTTTAGTGTGTCAGGATTACGAAGTGCGGGTTTTTCTTTGTGCTTTATTGATTCCGTGCCCATGGGAGCGTCGCAGGTATGTCCTCAGCGGTGTTCCGTGCAGGTAATGTTATCCTGTAGAACAAGGGAGAGAAGAAAAACGGACCGAGCAAACTGCCAACAAAGTTGAGCAGGACTATGTTATTGAATAAATATAAAATTTATGGTAAAGTTGTGCTGGTTGAAAGCAATGGAGTGACCGTATAGGTTATACATCATATCCGTAGTTTTGCGTTCAAGCACGAGACCCGATATTTCCTGAATGTGAGGGGAAGATGCTGGCCGAAGTGGCCTAGCGTACGCAAAAGTTGTCCTGTTTTGGAACCGTGATTATCAGGCATTGTTATCCGGTAAATGAGTCGAGGGAATCAGAAGAACATAGTGAGTGGTTTAATAAGCCTTTAAGATATAGGTTGAGCGAGCTGCTGACAGTGCTAGAGCTTATCGTTCGAACCGGTACCGGAGACAGTACAGTTATTACGCCGGATGTGAGGCCCATGAAAATAATGACGTAACATGTTCAGTAATCGGATGCTAGAGAAACAGCTGGGTGAAAGGGTGAGACAGAGTGTCAAATTTATGACGAGAATGGGGTTTATAAACTACAGCTTTAGTGATAATACGATTGCAAAGCTAGCCTTAAATGGACTTGGAATAGCGGAAAATGATAGGGACTTCTACCGTGCAGCAAACAAGTCAGATAAACGACAGGAAAGGGTGATACTGGGAGTCGGGTTAGTTATGTGAAAGAAGCTGCCCGCTGACAGGCCTTCAACTTCAATAACATGAGAGAGAAGGGCTTGAATACTGCAGGTGTAGTCAGAAAATGGTTGCAGGGCCAGCGCTGAAGGGGACCTGGAATATCAGTGTTGTTAGCGGCAGCCGCAAAGGATGCTAGGCGTGCCACTCTGATATGGACATCCACGGTGGAACATTGAAGTTAAACATACTGCTAGTTATAACTCACTAATTGGTGTGTTGCTGGCAGCCAGCTTAGTTGGTATAGAGGAGCGGCACGCTTTATTAGGCTCAGCATAGTCTGATAAGTGTACAGTGTGGAATACAAGAGAGAGAACAGACAGCAATAATTGCAACAGCTGTAGAAAGAAAACGACAGTGGTG